>CM035417.1:99309558-99429558 GCA_020310875.1 Ceratopteris richardii | reverse complement strand
GGAAATTGTCTTATATCATCATACATATGATGCTTATAGTTCTATAGGAAGTAGAGAGGTACTTGTACTCTAGGCTCTAATGATGAGATAGAGGCCTTGACTTGTGTTGCACATTCTAACCATGGAATAATGCATTCATAACAATCATACCATACAACTAAGGGATAAAACATGCCAATATATTTCTTTTACTTGCCCTTGCTATCTCTTTTGTCATATGTAGACATAGCAGCCTACACTCTCATACCTCACACATATACATCAACTTTATCTCCATTATCTCACTCTCTTAGTGCAACACATCACTCTCTTTCACTCCTTTTCTTACACTCACTTACTACCACTTACACATGCACACACTAATTCACACAACTCACATACAAATACTCCAGCTCAAAGATATATACACTAGTTCACACACATTTCAAGCACTCTTCCTCACACACATACACACACCTCAACCTACACATTCTTTCACTTTCATCCTTCTCTTATTTCACATAGCAACCCTATATCTTCTTCTCTCTTCCCTCACACCTAAATAGTCCAGCACATAGAGTACAATGTCTCTCGATTTACACACGCTTCCTAACACTCCAGCCCATGCATCTTCATTCTTCTCTCCAACGGTCACTCAGTCTCCATTTCTTTTCTTTCTCACATAGAATACACTCCAGCCATATACATATTCATCTCACTTATTTTTCAGAAGTTCACTCACAAGCACACTCACTACTCACCCTCTTGTGCCCTCACTTCTCTCTCACTCACACAAATAGTCCAACACGTCTTTTTCACACATGCTCTCTCTCTCTCTCTGTGAGACACTCTCACACACACAACAAAACCCACACTTTGTTAAGGTAAAATGTAGGTGTAACAAAGAGTGTGAGCTGTTATATACACAAAACAAGTGTACATCAGTTAAATAATCAATTAGCAAATTACATAGAAGATGAAAAGGAAGCTACGTTATGTTCAAGTGAGAGTCCACAACACCCTAACATGAATTTTGAAGAAGATGTACATTCAAAAGCTTTATATTCTTTGCATTGGGAGGCAAATATAGATGTAGTGATGAGCCACAGAGACCCCACAAACACTCTTTGCATTAGCAGTGCAGGTATTTGACTAAGTACGATGAGGCTCCAATGGAAGGCTCAACCAACATAACATACTCATATCTTCTCAAACTTCTTCTCTTGGAGTGCATTCCACAATCACTTGGGAAATTTTCCACTCTAGAACTTACAATACTAACCCATGCATAGGTGCAATTAGTCTGCTCATACTACGGATTCTTGTCTTCACATATCACCATCTCCTTGTCTCAAACTACAAAAGAACTAAGATGTTTCCTCCGTTTTTGAAAGAACAAGATGAATGCATTCAAACTCTAGAATTAAAACTCTAAAACCAAGATTTTGCATTCCCTTTGGATGCATACAGAGAGCCAAAAAGTAAAATCAAACAACACCATATTTTGCTAAATAAAAAATACATATAGATGCAAAAAGTTCAATGGTAGTACATACTGAGGTAGAAACATTGTACACATGATGGAATTAGGGAAAGGTTCATCAATCACAATGACTGTCAAGTTCTTTGCTCTTGTCTATGAAGACCATGTTGATGCATATGGAGAGAAAAGAGTTGAAAGCAAACAACACCATATTTTGCTAAGTGATAAGTATTTGAATCAATATGAGGCATTCTAATCATATTACTACTGGAAAATTTGGACTCTTATCTTTTATCATAAATTTCTACTTCCAACCCAAAAGAAGATTGAAATATCTCTAAATTTTAGCAATAATAATATTCAATTACAATACTCTCCTTGTTCAATAGACTTGACATGATCAACAACCTATATATTTGAAGAACATTCTAGCTCCTAGATCCAAAAGGAGGCTTCAACCAGTGACTCCAAGATTTGGTGGAGAGTACGGAACAAGCATGAAGTTGAACCAACTGTGAAAATGTGTAGAACAGTTGAACATACCAGAAAGACTAGCAGAGATTTTTTGTATAGATTTTCAATATCCTTCAATTAGTGTATCTCAACTGAGCAGTAACAGGACAAAAATATCAGTGGACAATGAAATCCATCAACATTGCAATGGTACTATAGACAATTGATAAGCTTCAGATGAGGGAAGCATGTCTTTGAACTTCAGATGAAAGGGCTAGCTATATGTGCATTAATCCAAAATTTAAAATATCTATTCCTATCTCTCCTGCACTCATCACTCTCTATTGAGTACCCGCTTCCCCTCTTCACAACTCTCTTAGGTCTACCATATGATAAACGGTCAACTTATGTGTACTTCACCTACCTCTGTGATTCTTCTAATCTACTTAAATAAAAATGGTTCAATTGAAGACATAGTAATTGCAAGACCCTCCATATTCAGAAACTAGAGTAGAATAACTAATATATTGCAAAAAGCATGCTACCAGTTAGGTTCTACAAAACTTGAAGGTAGACTATCCATGAAATAGACCCATGAACAACTCAATAACTAAAGCAAAATCCCAAGAATCAACATGTCTAAACTACGCATCCACTTGATAGATACAGTCAAGAGGCTCATCACAAACCGAAGGTCCATAGATTAGCAAACCCAACACTGAGCTTGAATCTCCTAAATGTTTAAATATAAATTGGCCCAAAGGCCTACATGCTTGAGGGCATACAACAGCCCTAGGCCATACCAAGTGTATAGTTTGATGAATGTGTCACGACATGTGGGTGGAATTTCAGCCCATTCACTACTTGGTTCTTTTCTTTCACCAAAGTTATCCTTCTTCCATCTAAAAAAGTGATAAAGCAATGAAAGTATCTAAGAAACCTATAAATGTCTAGAAAACTGTGGTAAGGCCTGACTCTTGACCATACACCTCACCATCTCCATGATTGACCTGTTCTTTCGTTCAACAACTCCATTTTGTTGAGGTGTAAATGGAGAAACAAAAGATATAGATGTAATCTTGATAATAATGAGATTACAAATATATCTTCTTTCACGGATTGGCTATATACTCGTTTGCAATGAGCCAATGCAAATAATGAAGAAATCTCAGATGAGCACAGAGAGTTAATGGTAGGTTGTGAACGAAAGGTAATTTTATTTTAATAATATTCTATTTTTTACATATATCTCTTTACTAAATTAATCTCTTTTACAGGCTTGAATGTTCACTAATATGTGGGCTTTTGGACGGCATATTAGAATGAGAGCTATTGATTCTTTACATAAAACAGAGGATTCTAGCATTGTTGCTTCTTTCAAGCAACTATCACGTGCTAACTCAAAAGACACAAACTTTATAGATGGCAAACTTGATTACGTGGGAACTATTGTTGGTATTTACGAAATATTGCTTCGTATATTCAAACAAGTAAAAAAAGTTTATATTTTTATGATAGATTTTATTATTTTTTTAAGCACCTAATAATGGTTTTTGTTTTTATATATTTTGATAGGTCATTTTGAAGGTTGACTGGTTTGAAGTCGAGTACAAAGGTAGTACTTCCACATTCAAAAAAAAATTATCTGGGTTTTGGGCAATTGATTCTTCCAAGGTAATGTGATCTACTAAAGAACCATATATTCTTCGTAGGCATATTGAACAAACATTTTTTTATAAAAACCCTGATGCTCATCCTTGGTGGCAAGTCATTCATGTTCAACCTAGAGGTAGGTCATTGTTTGAATAGTTTATTGTTACAAAGATCAAAGAAATTCATCTTGATGATTCACCATCAGATATTGATACATCGACATCTCAAAGAGAAATTAGAATCGTTGTACATGATAATGATGCTAATCTTCTTGATGAAGAGGATAATACTCTACATGCTGATTCTACTGATGATGAAGAGGCATTACGAGAAATAGATATTAGTCCATCAATAGATGATGTCATTCATGAGAACACTGATTTAACAATAGAAGAAATAAATGAAATCAATAAGGATAATGAAGATGAGACTATAGTGATGTCTTACCAAAATGATGGCAATGATGAAAACATATGCGTGGATTAGATAGTAAATCCTACTCTACTTATCGATCGATAACTTGAATCATTTGAATGGGTATCAAATAATAAATTCTTCTTTATTCAACTAGAATATCAGTGAATCCCCCCAGAGATGAAATCATGTTCTTTAAAGTTAGAACATGAAGCTTGGGGGTATGCCTAAAATTTTATATGTATCTTTATTTCGAGGAAAACATTTTTGTCATCTATATATGCATATGTATATATATATATATATATATATATATATATATATATATATATATATATATATATATAATTACAAATAAATAAATAAATACTATATATATATATATATATATATATATATATATATATATATATATATATATATATATATATATATATATATATATATATATATATATATATATATATATATGTGTGTGTGTGTGTGTGTGTGTGTGTGTGTAATGTGTGTGTACATATGATTATGTATGTGTATGCATATGTGAGTATGTGTATGTGTCTATGTGTGTATTCATGTATGTGTGTGTCTCTGCATGCATGTGTATGTCTGTGTGTAAATGTGCATGTATGTGCGTGTGTGTGTACCTCCAATCACATTCCTTTCTCTCTCTCCCTCTCATATACATACATACATACATAAACACACATACACATATCCACATATATATACATACACACATACACATGTATGCATGTGACCTGATGTGCATGTACGTTTGTGTATATATTTCTGTGCATAAATATGTGTATAAATATATATGTAAATATTTTTGTATATATATGTGTATATTGTGTGTGTGTGTATATATATATATATATAGTTACACATATAAATATAACAAATAAAAGCAATGCATACCGTGCATTATCGCGACGATGATCCATAAGTGTTCGCACCACTTATGTGACCACCCAATCCCAAATTCTGTCTCAAGTGAACTAAGTACATATTTTTTTATCCCCTTCATCATGCTCACTACAAAAAAAAATCATGTAAATAAAACATAAAATATTAATTTTAATTTATATGTAAAACTTATACTTACTTCCACTGCAAGTGGACAAGGTGCAGCTAGGAGTCACATAATGTTCGTGTTCTTCTTTTGAATTCCAATCCATTCCATATTACCCTCTAGCTCTATATCGCACTCTAGCCCTAGGGTGCCTATGCATGTCCTCATAAGCACCTGTGCTCTGCTCTCATGACTTGGAGGTGGTATAGGTGTTGTGAAAATAGATAGATAAAAATAAATAAAAATTATGTGTTATAATATCATTAAAAAAAATTCTTAAAAAAAAAAACATACCTATGAGCAGATAGTTCTCTTCCTTCATGTGGAGCCGCATAAGAGCCCTCCTCTATTTGGTGGGTAAACATCTGGATCATATAATGCAAATCATCATTGAGCATCTCTGAGTACTCGTGCGTGACGGTCCCTAAGGTATCAAACGGAACTCTTGCTCTCATAAGAATTTTTATGAGAGTAAGTTTCACCTTTCTCTCTCTACTAGGATCCATATATGTACATATAAAACAAAATGGGTTAGAAATCAATATATGTATGTGTATATATGTATGCATGTATATGTATGTGTGTGTATATGTATGTGTATGTATATGTATGTGTGTATGCATGTGTATGTGTGTTCTCTGTATTCATGTGTATGTATGTGTGTGTGTATGTGTGCATGTATATGCATGTGTGTATGTATGTGTGTATGTGTGTGTATGCATGTATGTATGCATACACGTGCATTATGTATGCATGTATGTGTATATGTATGTGTATGTGTGTCTCTATGTGTGTGTATGCATATTTATGTTTAGTGTGTTTATGTGTGTTTTCATATGTGTGTATGTATATGTGTATGCATGTGTATGTGTGAGTATGTGTCTCTAACTCTATGTATATAAATATGTAAAAGTATGTGTGTATATATATGTGTGTGCACATGTATGTATATATGCGTATGTATATATATGTGTGTGCAGGTAAATTTATGTGTATAGTTATGTGTTTGCTGGTTTGTGCACATCTGGGTATATACATGTATGTAACTATGTGTGTGTTGTTGGAGACCTCTAAATCTCCAAAGGTTTGATCTATACTGATTTAAGAGCACCTCTATATCAGTTATGGACCAAACTTTACACAAACGTTACCTTCATTTCCCAATTCTTCAACTATCACTTCTCTGAGTGATAATCTTCCTTCTTCAAGAAGTCTGCTTCAAAGATTGACTTTGTTACCTGCACATATCTTCATATTTCTTCAAACTAATGATGTACATATCTCCATGCTACCTTTGCGCAATCATATCAACCATTAGTCCTTCAAAAGAATCATTAAAACTTTAATTTGATCCTTAAGATCAAAAGTATGTTAGAAATTGTCTTCCTGAACAAGCAACTTTGACATAGCTAACTTCTAAGGTTGATTTCTCATAGCACAACTCCCGTTTTTCTAAATGATTTTAGCCATAGATTCCTTACCTTCTAACTTAGATTTTGAATGCTCATTCATAAAAAACTTTACACTGTACACTGAGATCCAAGCAAAACATGGACACGAAAAAAAGCACGACTCTGAGAAATCTACCTGCAGACTTTACATACACATGTTCCTATTAATCATACTCACAACATGAAAGGAGTTAGGCCATGAAACTTTGAACATAGCTTCATTAGCTTCTAGATTAGATGTGTACAAACGATTTCCTGATCCACATGATCAGGATCAAAGAAATCGAAGAAATACTTGTTGCTAATTTCTAAAGATGACTCTCTACACATCTATCTCATTGACACTTGGCTTTTAATGACTCTCACATGTATTTATTTACATCATTGACTTATATACATATGATTCTAGACTTATCCCACATCCATTACATATTCCTTATCATCCTAAGGATCATCTAAAACTCAAAATACAAGAATTCTCATCTGTAATGTACATATGTATACAAGCTTCACTTCTGAGATCTCTGCACTTTCTCAAATGACTTCTTTTGCTTCAATCTGATTCTTGACTTACTTTAAGTTCTTCATAATCATCAATTTGGGATTGGTTTGTTCCAACAGCTCCCCCTCAATCAATAATTGTGATTATTTCATTCTTCTTTACTCCTGCCATCTCTTTGAACCTCTGTAGCTTAGGTCCATCTAAGCTTTTTGTCAACATATCTGCAACTTGCTCTTTTGTTGGAGTATACAATACTTCAATCTCTTTCTCAAGTACCTTTTCTCTCAAGAAATGATATTAATCTCTATGTGTTTAGTCTTGGCATGAAAAGCAGGGTTAGCTGCCAAATATAATGAAGTCATATTGTCTCCAAAAATAATTGGAGTACTCTGATCAGTTCCAAAGCTCTTTAACAAGATCTTTAACCATGTCACTTCTTTTGCAGCCTCTACCATTCCTTTATAATCAGGTCTGTGGATGACAAAGCAACTGTATGTTGCTTCTTTGAGCACCAAGAAACTAATTTATCTCCAATATAACAGAGATACCCATGAGTAGACCTTCGATCATCTGAATCACCAGCCCAATCTGCATCACTAAACACTTTTATTCTTCTATCAGAAGTAAATCCATAATACAAACCTTCACTCAGAGTTCCCTTGATATATCTGAGTACCCTTTGAGCTGCAATCCAATGAGTCTTCTTTGGACAGTGCATAAATTGTGACAACACACCTACTACATATGATAGGTCTGGCCTTGTCAAGGTAGCATAGATTAAACTACCTACCAAACTTTGATATTTCTTAATGTCATTAAATTCTTCACCTCCATATCTGCTCAATTTATGATTTACCTCCAATGGTGTGGTTGAAGGCTTGCACTCTTCCATGTTGAACTTGACCAGAAGATTCTTCAAATATCTCTCTTGTGTAACATATACTCCATGTTGAGTATACACAATCTGCATTCCTAAGAAATAAGATAAGTTTCCCAAATCACTTATCTTAAACTCCTTCTCTATTTGTTCCTTAAGCTCCTTGATTCCTTGAGCATCTGTACCTGTGAAATAATATCATCAACATAAATACACATGTATATATACCCATTTTCACTTGCCTTCACTAGCAAGCTACTATCTGCCTTTGATGCTTGATATCCACATTCATTCAAGAACTTAGCAAGCCTGTAATTCCATGCTCTTGGAGCTTGCTTCAAACCATACAAAGCTCTCTTGAGCTTACACACATAATTTGATCAATTGAATCCATGAAATCCTCTGGTTGCTCCATATACACTTCATCTACAATGTATCCACTTAGAAATGCATTCTTCACATCTAATTGTGATAACTTCCATCCTTTACAAGTAGCAATAACAATTAGGGATCTAATTGTAGACATCTTAGCAACTGGACTAAAAGTTTCATCATAATCTCCACCATAAGTTTGGGCATAAGCTTTAACCACAAGTCTAGCCTTGTATCTAGACACTTTTCCATCTGCAAATCTTTTTGTTTTATACACCCACTTACATCCAATGACCTTATGATTCTTTGGCCTTGGCACCAATTCCCATGTTTCATTTTCAAGTAGAGCATAATACTCTTCTTACATTGCCTTCTCCCAATTATGTTTACCTTTAGCTTCTTCATATGTGATTGGATCTTCTTCTGTCTTCACAATATAATCATAATCTTTTGTTGTTAAGAAAGATGTATCATAGCTATACCTGATAGGTTCTTTTCTTTCTCTCAAAGATCTTCTGACCTCTGCACTTCTTGAAGTCTTAGCCACATTTGATTTTGGATCAAATCTTGGCCCATCTTCAACATTGCCCTGCAAATTACTTTTACAATCAACATCATCAATATCTTCTTCATACACCCTTACTTTTGTCTTCCCTTTCCTTTTTATTTCTTCAACATCTCCATAATCAAGAAATGTGACATCTTTAGTAACAAGAAATTGCTTTGTGGATGAACTCCACAATCTGTAACCCATCTGTCTATCATCATACCCAATAAAGACATACTTTTCTGCTTTGGGTTCTAGCTTATGTCTTAATTGTGAAGGAACATAAGCATATGCTAAACATCCAAATACCTTACAATGATCAAGAGTAGGTTTCTTACCCCACCATGCTTCATACGGTGTTTTACATCCAAAGCTTTACAAGGTAACCTATTCACAAGGTATGTTTCAGTGTTGATAGCTTCTGCCCATAAGTAATTTGGAAAATTCTTCTCTTTCATCATTGCTCTTACAAACTCTACAAGAGTTCTATTCCTTCTTTCTTCAAATCCATTTTGTTGAGGGGAGTACCTGCAAGTTACTTCTCTTTTTATACATGCATTCTGTAAGAAAAACAAAATGAAATGAATAATGACTGAGTGGTGGGCTAGTGGTGTAACTCTAATGCCATGTAGAGGTTACCACAACACACATATAAGATCAAGGTTAGATAGAAAGAGAGATATAGTTACTCATGGGAATAACACAAGAGATATGGTGGTAATGGAAAGTAGACACAAGATGAGTAGAAGATGAACTCAACTCAATTCAACTCAAAACTTATACCTCTAATACAATGGAACTCAAACACTAAACAATATATAGATGGTTCTATCCACCCATGCACTCCCTATATGGAGCTTAGATGGTGATCTAGATAGAAGCTAGGTGAAGGGCTATATGCCAACACAATGGGTAGTAAGATGGACACCCTAATGGTTCCAAACACACAAACTGATGATCCTACATGGGGATGGGACCATCTTTATAAGGTCCTCCGAGCCCAAGTCAGCCTACCCAAGTTCTAGGGTCGTGGTAGCTTGATCCATGCCCAAATTAATCTCCACCATTGATCTATGAGGTGAATCCAATGGTAGAAAGGTAGGATCAACAACCATTTGTTTGTAGCCCTTGATCTTGCTTAATCCACACTTAGGATCAAGTCTAGATCCAATGGCTCATATCAAATAGACCCTTCCCCAAGTTAAGAAAGCTACTTTTGTTTCTAGCCCTTGATTTAGGTTGATCCTCACATCTGATCAATCCCAAATCCAATGGCTTAGAATTAACCTTCCTAACTATCCATCTATGGTCTACATTAGACCTCATTTGACCTCAAAGTTAGGAACCTACCAATGTCCAACACTCTCACATGGCATCTCCTCATAATGGGGGCCTTACAAAATAGAGTGTTATGGAACAATGGTGGTGCTACATGGGTGAGGCATTGAGAATATCTAACACCCCCCCTCAATGTCCACCCAAAGGTGAACGACCTTCTTGGCTTGATGCCAAGTCTTCCATGAGGGTGCGCATTGACCATGTCTAACACCCCCCCTCAATGTCCACCCAAAGGTGAACTACCTCCTTGGCATGCCAAGTCTTTCATGAGGGTGGAGCATTGACCATGTCTAACACCCCCCCTCAATGTCCAGCCAAAGGTGAACTATCTCCGTGGCCCAATGCCAAGTCTTCGAAGATGTATTTGAAGTAGATCCTTTGTAAGAACTTTGGTGAGGGTACCTGTAGCATTCTTCATGGTTGCATAGTAGACTGTTTCCACCATCCTTCTCAAGTGTACTTGCTTGCCAACTCTTGAATGTCCTTCATGAGGTCTATTCCCAAGCCTTCTCAAAAGTCTGAGTAGAAAATTGATATCTTGTATGGTAATCCATAAGTAGATAAGACTACCAAAGACCTTCATGTAGCTCCCAATGTCTATCTACTCATACAATGATCTTAGGGCTGGTTTCATCACATAGAATGCCTTCTTCATTTACATAATGTGCTCTTTGAATGTGGAGCCTCAAACCCTGATGGTTGAGACACATGTACCTCCTCCTTGAGGTCAACATTAAATGTTCTGATCTGACATGTAACATGAAAACTTCCCACTTCATATGAGTTGTTAGCATCACTATGATGCAAACATTGGTCATTAGAGCAAAAGAGTATTGAAAACTAAAACCCTTCATGAGTGAAAGTCCTTCTGATATCAATGTGTCTTGTATCATGTGCTTGACCTGCCAAGCCCACTTGGTGCTAGTGACCTCCCATGCTTCACTCTTCATTAAGCTGACACAATTGGCTTGCATAACCTCCTTCCATGGTGTATCTACATGTGATTCATCTTCAAGTATTGGCTTTATTACTTGCCTCATAATCACAACCATCATGGCTATAGTGACTATGCGAGTAGAAGCCCACTTGTGCTCCTCTAATCTCTGTGATCTCCTTGGTCCTTCTGCCTTCTCTTTAATAGCTGTTGGCATAGGATTACTCTGACCATAGAGCTTTTCCTTCACCCATTGCAGTGACAACCAATCTGTTTGGGTGATTTTAGGTTGGTAGACTCTCTTCTCACCATCTGATGATGATGCTTCCTCCTATTCATAGGTAGGGATGACTCTTGGGCTAGGTACATAGTGAATTACTCCTTCGCTTGATGATAAAGTGGAAGCTCCTTTCTTTTCCTCCACTGCATGTGGCTGCTCCATAGACACCACATCACGGCTCCCTTTGATCTTCTTTGCCTCATGGTCATACAATATGAAAGCCCTTTGCTTTTCATTATGACCTAGGAACATGCATCTCTTGCTTTTTGGTTCCAACTTGTTCTTTCTTTGACCTGGGACAAGAGCATAACACACACTCTCAAAAATTCTAAAGTGTAAGATGGATGGATTCTTACCAATGTAGACTTCATGATGAATCTTTCTGTTCTGATAAGGAAAGCTCATGCCTTCCCTCATACACATTGCTATATCAACAATGGTGTGACTCTTGCATTCCATAATACCATCATGTTGTGATGTGTGAGGTGTCACTGATTGAGACTTTATCCCTTTGCACTTGCAAAAGCCTTCCAACTCCTCTGAGTTGAGCTCAGCATCACCTCCTATTCCAAGCTTCTTCACACTTTTTCCTGGTTCATTTTCAACAAGTTGTGGTTGTTCTTTAATCTTACCAAAAGCCTGAGCCTTATCATGAAGAAAGTACATCCACATCTTCTTGCTATAGTCGTCGACGATCACAATGTAGGAAGATCCTCCCAAGGCCTGTATAGACATCTTACCACACAAGTTAGCATATACCAACACTAGAGGAGCCTTTGACCTACTCTTGCTTTCTTGTGGGAATGTCTCTCTGTGCGGCTTGCCCATCATACAAGCTCTATAAGGTTCCTTCATTTCATTCACTTTAGGTAAGTGATGAATAACATTACCTTGCTTTTGCATCTCCTTCCATATTGTCCTTGTCACCATGATGGGTTCTTGCTGAGGTTGCATAGAACTAGATTGACCTATATCACTGGTCATTTGATGAGATGCACCACTGTCTAGTACCCATGAATCCACATTTGATTCTTCTTGTGTTGAGGAGCATACCACCTTTGATTTGGCTCCATTTGTTGTCTCCTCCTTCACTTTATCTATCCTCTTGACAGGACAATCTGCAATAGCATGTCCCTTCCTTTTGCAATGGAAGTATTGTCCTTGAATCTTCTTTTTGCTACTCCTCCTCTTTGCATTCTTACCTTTGGTTGAGGAACCACCTTTACCTGATGCATTGGTGGAAAATATAGCATCTCCCTGACTACTTCTTACTTGGGCTTTAAGCTTCAAATCCTCTTCCATTGTTATTGAATAAAACTCCTCAAGCGTCAAAGCTTGAGGTCTCACCTAATTGTTGAGAGTAGTTACCCTTCCATCATACTTTGGTGGAGAATTTTGGAGACACCTTTGAGCTAGTCCCTTGCTAGTCTTCTCTATCCCTTCACAAGCCATTCCATCACATGGCTTCTTGATCTGAGTAATGGATGCCGTCATCTTCTCTCCTGCAAACTTCTCTGCTTCCAATTGATTTTCTAAATTTTGAATGCGTGTTTGGTTTCTTACCTCATATTGACTCCTCAATATACTCCATGCCTCACTTGCCTTGGATGTATGCTAAATAAGAGGTAGAATAGATTCCATACAATTGTTAGCTATATAATATAGTGCATTTGCATTCCTTATCTTCCAAGCTTGTAGAAGCTTTGGATTTAGAAGAATCACCATACTCGGATCCAATGGGTCAAAGGTAGGTTGTGGCTCTTGCTCACTTCCCATCACCATCTCCAAAAGATCATAAGAATCAAGGATAACTGTAATCTTGAACTTCCAAAGAAAATAATTCGTACCATCTAACTTGCCTTCACTGAAGGTTGGTGGATGAACCCATAGTGTTTGCATTTCCAAATCCATTGCACCAACTCCACGTCCAATTCCACTCATAGATGCTAACAGCTCCATAGTGTTGAAGCCTTTATGTCCCATGAACTTGAATCCGTGAAGCCGTTGCCTCCCAAGAACTCTAGCAATGAAGCCTGTAGCTCTTGAGAACTCTAGCGTTGAAGCCTTTGCCTCCCACAAGCTATAGTGTTGAAGCCTTTGCCTCCCAAGAACTCCAATTTTGAAGCCTTAACCTACCAAAAACTTTGGAGTTGAAGCATTTACCTCTCACAAGCTTGATTGTTGAAGCATCCCTTCCACAAATGCTAGAGTTGATTCCTTGGCCTCCACGATCTCTGCAATCTTCTATACCTTCCTATGCTCTGATACCATGTAAGAAAAACAAAATGAAATGAATAATGACTGAGTGGTGGGCTAGTGGTGTAACTCTAATGCCATGTAGAGGTTACCACAACACACATATAAAATCAAGGTTAGATAGAAAGAGAGATATAGTTACTCTTGGGAATAACACAAGAGATATGGTGGTAATGGAAAGTAGACACAAGATGAGTAGAAGATGAACTCAACTCAATTCAACTCAAAACTTATAACTCTAATACAATGGAACTCAAACACCAAACAATATATAGATGGTTCTATCCACCCATGCACTCCCTATATAGAGCTTAGATGGTGATCTAGATATAAGCTAGGTGAAGGGCTATAGGCCAACACAATGGGTACTAAGATGGACACCCTAATGGTTCCAAACACACAAACTGATGATCCTACATGGGGATGGGACCATCTTTATAAGGTCCTCCAAGCCCAAGTCGGCCTACCCATGTTCTAGGGTCGTGGTAGCTTGATCCATGCTTAAATTAATCTCCACCATTGATCTATGAGGTGAATCCAATGGTAGAAAGGTAGGATCAACAACCATTTGTTTGTAGCCCTTGATCTTGCTTAATCCACACTTAGGATCAAGTCTAGAGCCAATGGCTCATATCAAATAGACCCTTCCACAAGTTAAGAAAGCTACTTTTGTTTCTAGCCCTTGATTTAGGTTGATCCTCACATCTAGCAGAATTTGTCTGAGCAGTTTTGTTCAACTTTTTGAGATACAGTCAATTTTCTGCATCAAGGTATTTTAGTCACCAACCATGGCTGAAAGTAGTGATGTATTCCGTATGTTGGATGTTGAGGATAAGTTGGATGGTACCAACTACCCGTTATGGGCTTATATGATGCCACATGTGTTGGTTGCAAAAGGACTGTGGAACATTGTGCAGGGTGTCGAAAAACGTCCTATCACACCTGCAACTGTTACAACTGTAGGTACTGAAGCTGATGTAGAAGGTGTCAAAGATGATGGTATTATGCATATTCCTATTCATGCTATAGTTTCTACTGCACCTATTGTAGAGCAGATTCGCTTGGATGGCAGAGATGCCCAGGCACATGCATTGATAGCTTTGTCTGTCAAACGTGTCATTATTCTTCACATTCGCTCTTGCATAACAACTAAGATGTGAGCGGTTCTTCTTCTTGTTGGTTAAATACTCCTACCTCTTCTAGATAGTGCTTTTTTGAATTAAAGCAACTATCCATTACAATGGACTCTAGATCATCGTCATTTTCTTCTTCTTGTATGACATCACTAGGGTAACATTCTTCCAACACGGGCTGACACATGAACACTGAAATATCATAACCCTCCTAATCACAATGAGGTGTCCACTGTTCTTCATTGACCGCAATGTCCATGGTGGCTAAGATTTCTGCCCAACCATGAGGCTCAAATTCCTCATCTAGAAAGATCATTAGTGTATAGGCTTGGTCTTTAACTGGTCTATCTTCTTGAGAAGTTCCTTCTTCTCGTGCTTTCAGGTGTCTTTCCTCTTCCTCTACAACCTTACACATCCACAAATGAGTATCTTCATGCATCTAGGATGGGTCAGCTGAACTTCTAGAATGCATAGATATAGAATCTTCTTTTGCTTTGTGGATAGGATTCCACTATAGGGGTGGTACATCTCTGAAGGTGTAATCCTTCAAATTGACCTTGGTGGTGACCCCTAAGTGTTGTAAGTACAAGGAGTTGGTTCTCCAATCTTGTACTATTTGCAATTGTCATAGGAAGGGTCTTCCTAGGATCATCTCGTAGACATTATTTTTTTTTCCTCAAGCAATCCAAGAGGTCTTTCCAAATGGCCATATGCCATTTGAAGCTTCATTATAGTTGGTCTTAATGTGGGTTTGCCCCATCGCTTCCACAAGGAGGTGGTCACAATAGCAACACCAACACTTGAATGTACAATTGCTTTGGTTGTGTAACCCTAGTAGGTAATTGAAAGATGAGTATTACCTTCTTCACCTTCGCTCATGTATCCTATTTTATCAAGAGGTATCTCTTGACCTTTTTGCTTAGGGCCTGCTTTTGGCATATTGGAATCAAGTTCTCGAACCTGATCCTTCACACGATTCCATAGCTCAGGTTTTGCTTTGAGCGACTCTTCTACAGTGAGATGACACTGAACCTTACTGTTCTTCACGATGTCAATACTTTTTGGAACAATGATGTAAAGAAATACATGTGAGAGTCATTAGAAGCCAAGTGTCAATGAGATAGATGTGTAGAGAGTCATCTTCAAAAATTAGCAACGAGTATTTCTTTGATTTCTCTCAGCATGATCATGTGGATCAGAAAATCTTTTGTACACATCTAATCTAGAAGCTAATGAAGCTATCTTCAAAGTTTCATGGCCTAATTCCTTTCATGTTGTGAGTATGATTAATATTTTAATGATTCTTTTGAAGGAATAATGGTTGATATGATTGTGGAAAGGTAGCATGGAGATATGTACATCATTAGTTTGAAGAAACCTAAAGATATGTGTAGGTAATGAAGTCAATCTTTGAAGCAGACTTCTTGAAGAAGGAAGATTCTCACTCAGAGAAGCGATAGTTGAAGAATTGGGAAATGAAGGTAACATTTGTGTAAAGTTTGGTCCATAACTGATATAGAGGTGCTCTTAAATTAGTATATATTAAACCTTTGGAAATTTAGAGGTCTCCAACAGTGGTATCAGAGCTGAAGGTGCAATACAAGTGAAGTAAAGGCATTGAAAGTCCCAACTGTTGAAGATATTGAAGTTTCTTCTAATTGAAGGTGGACAAGGTCAAATTCTTGAAGAAAATTTGAAGAAATACAAAGCACGAGTTCAAAGGATTAAGAAGGATTAAAGCTTCATATCAAAGGTACAATATATCATCATAAATCTTAGTAATTGCAGACATAGAATATCAAAGATGGGAGAAAGCTTGCATATTGATAAGCTGGATAGGGAGAACTATCTAGCTTGGTCCATGAGGATGGAGGCACACCTCATGAGAAAAGATTTGATGGCATTCATTACAGGAGAAGAAGAAAAGCCTGAGTTTGAAGATCCTAGTGTTCCAACTAGGGAAGAACTTGCAGATTTGAAGAATTGGATGAGAAAGGATGCTCAAGCTAGGAGCATTATTTACATGGCTGTAAATGATTATCTTCTACCTCACATTAGAGGATTAGAAAGTGCATCAGATGTGGGGAATGCTTTGGAAGAGCATTTCCAAAACACAACCAAGTCAAGGAATTCTTCATTATGGGTAGAGTTTATAACTTTCAAGAAGAAGAGTTCAATCAATTTCTGATTATGTGGCAAGAATGAAGGATATTGCAGATAGTTTGGGAGCAGTAGATGAAGACATTGAAGAGGACAAGTTGGTAAGGCAAATACTTACAGGTTTGAGAGGAGATGAGAAGTGGAAGCCTTTCATATTGGAAGCCTTTCATATTGTCCATAGAATTGTCATTAGATCATTTTACTCCTAATCTTAATCAATTGCTAGGACACATGCTAACTTTTGAGCAGGACATTAAGGGAGATAATGATAGGAGTGCAAGTCAAGCTATGTACTCCAAGGACAAGAAAAAGAATGGCAAAGGGAAGCAGTCAATTGATGATGAAGGAACTTCAAGTCAAGCTAATTTCACAAAAGGAAAGATGAACTTTATAGGTAAAGGAAGAGGAGGTAAGAATAAAGACAATACTAAAGCTTGTTGGATTTGTGGCAGAACAAATCATTTGGCAAATGATTGTTGGTATAACAATCAAAATGGTCAAAGTAATAACCAGACCTTCAATCAAAGAGGTAGAGGAGGCAAAAATCAAAGAGGCAACTTCAGAGGAAGAGGTGGTAGGACATCATATGCTAGAGGAGGTGGAAGAAGTTTTCAATCTCAGTCCTACAACAACAATTATTATAATTATGCATCATATCAGAAAGATGACATGACTCTCATCTTGAATGCAACACATGAAGCAGTAGGAGAAGATCAAAGGGTTTTCTATATTGACTCCGGATGTAGCAATCATCTGAGTGGCAATATATCATTGATGACTATATGGAAGCAAAGGTGAATGGACATACAATTCAAACAGGAGATAACACCAAGCATAAAGTGGAAAGCATTGGATCAGTGAAGACAAAGAGTGGAAGCACACTCTTAAGCAAGGTACTTTATGTTCCTACTATTCCTTAAAACTTGATAAGTGTAGGACAAATTGTGGAGAAGGGATATGAAGTCAGATTCACAAATGATGGTGTTTATGTGCAAGATCCAAATTAGGGATATAGAAATATCATTGTAGGTAAAAAGGAAGGAAGGTTGTTTACTCTCAAGGTCCAAGGTAATGTGGGACATGCATTATTTACTTATGGAAGTCAAAAGATGTCTGAGTTAGACCTATGGCATAAAATGCTAGGTCATTTCAATGAGAGAGCTATAAAAGAAATGTCAAAGAATGATGTGGTGCTTGGATTGCCAAAAGTTGAAGGTCAACACATGGTGTACAAGTGTGAAGCTTGTCAATTAGGTAAAGCACACAAAAGTTCATACAATAAATCAGGGTACAAGTATTCAAATATGCTTGAGTTGGTTCATACAGATGTGTGGGGTCCTTCAAGGGACTATAGCATAAATGGATCCAGATATTATGTGTTGCTTGTTGATGATGCAACCAGATGGATTACTTTATATGTAATGAAGGACAAATCAGAAGTGTTCAAGACATTCAAGCATTATCATGCTTATGTAGAAAGGATTTGTTGGAGATGGACATCTGCGGAAGCACGTGAATAGCACAAGGAAGAAGAAGAAGGTTGGAGCACAACACGCAATACTGAATGTATTACTAGAGAATGTACAAAGATAAGTAGCCCATTAGGGCAATAGGCATATATACAAGGGGGGGGACCTCCTAAAGAAGGAAAAAAGTGCCCTGGTGGTCCTAGTGTGTTCACACACATCACTACCTAAATATATCAACAAATCCCCCCTGGGAATGATGCAGTGAACAAGGAGCTGGCACTCATGTATAAAGAAGTGCCAAGCTATGTAAAAATCACTCCACAAAAGGAAGTACACCCAAAGCTTTGCGGAAAGCTTCAAACTTCTCCCTAGGCAGAGCCTTCGTGAAAAGGTTTGCAATGTTCTCCTGCATGGGCACATATGCCAAGCTGATCTCCCCAATAGAGAACCTCTCCCTGACATAGTGATAATGCATCTCAATGTGCTTAGTGTGAGCATGGAACACAGGGTTCCTTGCAACTACCAATGCGCTCTGACTGTCAGTGAAGATGGTGGTGGCAGAAGTCTGACCAACACCCAAATTAGCCATAAGACGTCTGAGCCACACACACTCAACAGTCGCTGTGAAAGCTACCCTATACTCAGTCTCACAATTGGAAGTGGCCACAATAGGCTGCTTCTTGCTCAACCAAGATATACATGAACTACCAAGCATGAAGCAAAAGCCACTAGTGGACACACAAGTGTCATAGCAACCAGCCCAATTAGAGTCAAAAAAATCATGCAAATCTGGCGGTAGTGATCCCCCCTTGGGATAAAACAACCCAAGTAGCTGAGTACCACTCAAATAGCGAAAGATGCACTTAACTACCTTCCAATGCTTGACTCCTGGGCAATGCATAAACCTGCTCATCTGTGAGACAACAAGCTGAATATTTGGCCCAATAATGCATAAGTAAATCAAGCATCCAACAGCGTGCTGATAGAGAACAACATCAAATGCATCTCCAGCATCATGAAGACTCAATTGTAAACCTGTCTCCATAGGAGTGGCGATAGGCTTACAGTCTTCAAGGCCAAAATGCTGCAATAATGTGTCAATATATTGCATTTGACACAAAGCCATTCCACCATCATCTTGCATAAACTGAATGCCCAAATAGTGATGCAAATGCCCCAAATCAAACATCTCAAATGAGGCATGCAAATCAGCCTTAAAATTAGCAATATGCTTCTCAATAGGACCAGTGAGCAGCATGTCATCAACATAGACAACAATGATCAGAAGCACATCATTAGCATGCTTAACATATAAGGTGCTTTCAGCTGGAATGTTCTCAAAACCATATGCAATCAAATACGCATGTATCTTCTCATACCAAGCACGTGGTGCTTGCTTTAAACCATATAATGCCTTCTATAACCTGCACACTTGGTTTTCATGCCCTTTCTCCACAAAGCCACGGGGCTGAAAAACATACACTTCTTCATGCATGTCACCATTCAAAAATGCTGTTTTAATGTCCAACTGATGTACACTCCAACCATGATGAGCTGCAAGTGCACTGATGCTCCGAATAGTAGTCATATGGCATGTAGGTGCAAAGGTCTCATCAAAATCAATGCCTCTTTCCTATGCATAACCCTTTGCAACAAGCCTAGCGTCATACATGTCAACTGTACCATCCAGTTTACGCTTTGGCTTGTATACCCACTTAGTGCCAATGGCCTTCTTGCCAGGAGGCAAGTCACATAAAGACCAAGTGCCATTCTTCATTATAGCATCATATTCAGATTGCATAGCAGCCATCCAATTTTCTGAATTTTGTGCTTCATCAAATGAAAGAGACTCATTTTCATCACAGAGACTAGATGCAGCAATAGCATAGCAATGTGATGCAAAAGAGGCACTATGAGAGCCTGAACGAGTACGATATGACAGAGGTGCATCTAATTTGCTCTCACGCAAGGTCTGCACTAGCCATTTTGGCATAGTTCTTGCCTACTCAATATCAGCTCTCTCATCAATAAGTGCATCATGTACATCTGCATCAGAAATGGAATTATCTGCATCATCACATGAAACCTGCAAAGGCTGAGAAGTTGCCTCATTAGGACCAGCACTAGAGTGTCCACCTGTAAAAACAGGCAGCAAAGTATCATACATGTCTTTGGAGCTAACAGATGTCTCCTTAGTACATGAAAGCAATGGCTGAATAGCGTCTTCCACAAAAACAACATCACGCCTAACCAAAATGCATTTAGTCTGTGGATGATACAGACGATAGCCTTTACTTTCAGAACTGTACCCAACAAAAATACATTTTACTGCTTTATCATCCAATTTTCTGTGATGTTGTTCAGGCACTAATGCATATGCCAAACAACCAAAAACACACAGATGAGCAACAGATGGCTTGCGGTCGTGCCAAGCCTCATATGGAGTTATAGACTGTAGCACTTTAGTGGGACACCTGTTCAGTACATATGCTTCACACATGACAGCCTCAAGCTAGAAACTTTGTTGTAAAGCCTGACTCTTGACCATACACCTTGCCATCTCCATGAGTGTATATGACAATGTACACTGGTGTTTTATCCCACGTTTAGCAGCTCCATTCTATTGAGGTGTATATGACAATGTACACTGGTGTTTTATCCCACGTTCAACTAGGAATGCATTAAAATCAGAACACATATATTCCCCCCCTTGATCAGAACGGAGGGTGCCCATTTTACATGTTGACAGATTTTCAGCCATAACCAAAAACTGTTTGAAGCACATGAACACTTCGGAATTTGCCTTCAATGAAAGTCATGAAATAAAGATAATTCCCGAAAGAATGTGTCTGCATAGGACGACAAACATCACTATGTACAAGCTGCAATTTCTGAGTAGCCCGAACTGAACCATCTTTTGGAAAGGACGAATGCTACATTTTGTCGAAAATACAACCTTCACAAACATGTTTTCTAGGTGCCTCAAGTTTGGGCAAAGAGGTCACCATTTCAAATTTCTGGAGGCGTAGCAAACTAGCAAAATTCAGATGACCAAAGCGTGCATGCCAAAGCTTTGCATCTGACATAGCCTGAGAATCATTTACTACACATGCCAAATCATTTACAGATCTTTCATAGTCTATGAGCTTATACAACCCACAACATAAAATGCCAGAAGCAATAATCACATCGCCATTTGATAGATCATGAACTGTACATTTGTCATGAACAAATTTCATAACCAATCCAATCTTGGCTAATGCAAAAAATGATAATAGGTTCTTCTTGATCCCTGGCACAAATAAAGCATCTGACAAAGTGAAAGAACTATCATCAGCAGTAGTTAAAATGATCTTACCAACTCCAATAACAGAATAAGAGGAGTTGTTGGTGCATGTAACAGTATTCCCTGTAGGGGCAGGCTCAAGTGAAGAGAAGAAACTGTGCTACGAGGTAATATGTTTGGTCGCCCCATTGTCAAAATACTGGCAAACATCTGAGTCTACTGCAGACATGCACTGCTCATGAGAAGATGGGTCAAAACTGTAGACAGTAGTAAAGGCCCATTCTTCTTCCTGCACAAGATTAGCAGACTCTGTTTTTGGTGTAGAGGCCTCTACAACAACCATTCTAGCCTCTTTCTTCTTTTCCTCTTTAGCAGCCAGCTTTGGACAGTTCTTTATGATATCATCATTCCCTTTACAATATTTACAAAACAATTTCTGCTTTTCTTATTTCTTGTCATCTTTATCTTCCTTCTTCAGAATTAGCAGATTTCTGCTTACTAGTTGAAGAGCTCCATTTTCCTTTGCCCTTCTAACTAGCCAAGAAAGCTTGATCTGCAACTCGCATAATGGACCTGTTCTTCCTGGACTGATCTTCCTACAACAGAATAGAGATTAACTCCTCAAATGATAAGGCATTTGGATTGCCTTTCATCATCAACCAAAGAGTAGAAGCAAAACTCTGATATGAATCAGGAAGACCATTGAGAACGGTCTGCACAAGTGAACTATCTGGTATAACCTCATCAACAAAAATCAACTGTTCCTTCAAGTCTTTGATCTTTGTTTGGAAACTGTCCATAGAATCATGTTCATTCATGTGCTCACTCTCCAACTGTTTTTGGAGGTAAGCAACACGAGCCTCATTCCTAGCTTGGTACAATGTGGTAAGTGTATCCCAAGCATTAAAATGGTAAATTCAAAGGATGGAAGTGAAGGTAGTAAAAAGAAAAAGAAGAGAAAAGTTGTGAAACAAGAAGAGGAGGAATCATTGTTTGAAGTACCAGAAAACTTCAAGAAATATGAAGTGGAAGACCGAAAAATTTTGGTACGAATGCCTAAGAGAGAGGCCATTATAGGAGAAGCATATGACAATAAAGAAAAGACCAAAAAGATTGTAATGACCATTGAAGAGAGCAGAGAGAGATGTACGTACATAGGAGATGACCTAAGTGCAAAAGAAGAAGCAGAGCTTGTAGCTGTATTAAGGGAATATAGGGACGTGTTTGCATGGCACTATAGAGACTTGAAGGGAGTAGATCCAAAAATTTTCTCTCATACTATCCCCATGACTGCTAATGCCAAACCCACCAAACAAAAGCCCTACACATATAATGACACTTACACTGCAAAAATAAAAGAAGAAATTGACAGGTTGATTGAAAGCGGATTTATCTACGAAATTGAGCATACCAAATGGGTGTCCCCCATTGTAGTGGTGCCCAAGAAGAATGGAAAATTGCGAGTGTGTATTAACCTTAAAAAAGTTAATGCTGCTACGATCAGAGATAGTTATCCACTTACAATCACTGAACATTTATTGGAGCGTGTTGCAGGCAAGGAAGTGTATAACTTTCTTGATGGATTTTCAGGTTACAATCAAGTAGCCATTGCCCCTGAAGACCAACACAAAATGGCTTTCACCACAAAGTGGGGAATCTTTGGAGTTCTTGTGATTCCATTTGGACTCACAAATGCACCTGCAACATTTCAAAGGCTCATGTGTCATGTCTTCAAAGAGTTCTTGCGAAAGAGCTTAGAAGTATATGTGGATGATTTATGTGCTCATTCCCAAGAAAGAAGACTCCACATCCCTAAGCTCAGGTAGATCTTCAACAAGTATCAAGAATATCGAGTGTGTCTGAACCCAGAGAAGTGTGTGTTCATGGTACGACAAGATAAAATCTTAGGTCACATTGTTTCTAAGAATGGGATATCCATAGATGAGGATAAAGTAAGAGCCATAGCAGAGTTGCCAAGACCAAGGAATGTTAAAGAGGTACAAGCCTTTATGGGCCATTGTGGGTATTACCGTAGATTTATCCACATGTATGCGATCATAGATAAACCTCTTTATGCATTGTTGACAAATTTTGAGTGGAACAATGAATGCAAAAATTCCTTCAATGAATTGAAGAGATGTTTGTGCACAACACCAATATTGACCGCTCCTTATTGGAATAAGCCATTCAATGTCCACGTGGATGCATCCAATTATGCAATAGGATGTGTGCTGTCACAACCAATAGGTGAAGGAAATTTAGATTTGCCTATAGCATATGCTAGCAGGCAATTGAACGCTGCTGAACAAAACTACACCACAACCGAAAGAGAAGGTTTAGGCATGGTATATGTCGTGAAGAAGTTTAGACACTATCTATTGGCCAATAAGTTCAAGTTTTTCACTGATCATCAAGCTTTACTATATTTGGTCAATAAACCTTGCAATACAAGCCGCTTAGTAATATGGTTCCTCTTACTAATGGAATAGGACTTTGAAGTTGTTGTCAGGAAAGGTAGGAGCCACCTTAAGGCGGACCATCTTTCTCGCATCACTTCAAGAGAGCCACCGCAAGGAGTGTCTGATGAACTACATGACACTTATTTGTTCAATTTAGAAGTAGTTCCTAAATGGGCAAATAAGTTGGTACCAGTCCTAACTTCGGACCTACAAATAAGAATGTAAAAACAAACAAAGATGAAATTGTAAAATCACAAAAATATGAAATATTGGCAATAAGTATGTACAAACAAGATATAGAGGGGGTATTAGCTTGTTGTGTCGAGGACGATGAACATACTAGTTGGTTGCAACAAGCCCATGAGGGATTTCTAGGAAATCACTACTCTAAACAATGAGCATTGCAAAATCTAAAACATTTAGGAGTGTATTGGCCTAGCATGGACAAAGAAATACATGAGTGGATTAAGAATTGTCTAGTGTGCCAGGAGAGACCCCCAGTGGAGTATGTGACTCTTTATCACATATCGTTAATTCCAGAATGGAGCACTCCATTGGTAGAATTCATGAGTCGGGAACATTACCCAATGAGGCTAGTCTAGCAAGAGAACGAAGCATGGAGCAAGAGGCTAAAGACTATGCCTTATTAGGCAAAAACCTATACCGAAGAGGAAGAGATGGTTATCTAAGATTGTGTGTTCACGAATCAGACTATTTGAAAATCTTAGAAACTGCCCATAGAAGTGTTGCAGGTGGACACTTTGGGCCTGACGGAGTAATCAAGACGATTCTATTCTCAAGACTTTGGTGGCCCACTCTTCATATGGATGCATGTTGGTGGTCAACGTGGCAAAGGCCCGAACCTTGTCAAGCCTGCGGAATTTGCTGCGCCACCGAAAAGAGAGCTAAGCTAGAGTGATATTAGAATACCTCTATAATCAGTAGTAGCTTAGCAGAGTTACTGTTACTCAAACGTATAAGACTTCGTTTTGAATTTACTGAGAAATTCACTGGGACTTCACCGGACTGTCACCAAACTGTCACCGTAATTATACTGGAATCTTATCGGAATCAACTCCTATTCTGTTTGTAATTACTTCAAGTAAGTATACAAGAAGTAAGGAAGTGATGCGTGAACTTCCTTCACTGAGTGAACACTTTCTGAAGTTTAAGAGAAAACTCCTCCGGTTCAGAATGTCCTTTTTCGGTTAGACTTTGTACTGTGTGTACATATCCATTTCACCGAAATCCTTGGCGAACTGATAGTAGAGATGTCTAGCTATAAGATAAGCTAACTCTCATACAAACCTTTAATTTACTCTGCGAGATATACTTCGTTGTTCTACCGGAAAATTCGTTTTCTGAGAAAATTGTGATTGACCGAAAACATTCGTTGACTGAGAGAGTACCGAGGGACACGTTTACTAACGAACTATAACTATTAACGGTTAACAAACTTTCTACCGTAACACGAAAATACTCAGAGTTCTTCACATATGAATGGTGCACTCAAACTTCCACATGAACATGTGTTGTCTATTAGAGAAGATGTGTACAAATTAGCTTGGACTCCTTTTGCTCAAGCTATGGAAACTCTCCTACACTGAGTAGTTTCCTCTACCATCTCTCTCAGATGAACACCTGACATTTCAGGTTTTTGTTATTCATCTGTACATACGCGATCTATGGCGTCTTCTGAAAAACTTCTCACTCACTCTCTCTTCAGTCTCTATACATACGCGATCTCTGGCATCTTCTCACTTTTTCATTCTCTGTTCTCTCCTTCTCCTCTCTCTCCTTTTTTTGACCTCTGTATGTGCTCTATTTATACTGCGCGCTCTTCTCACGCATGTTCTAGATCGCACTTCCCTGTTTTATTCTTATGCACGTTCTCTCTCTATATACAATTTGATTCGGTGTAACGAATTCTGATTCTGCAAGATTCTCTACTGTACATAACGGTCGTGAATTTGTCCCTTCATTAAGGCTTTTGATTTTTTGAATATTTGATTCCGCTTCTCTTTATCTTCCTTTGTCTGTACGTCAAATTCATGAGTGATTCTTCAATAGCTCCCCCTCAATCACTAATTTGACTCTTCGTGTCTTCATATATTTTTCTTTCTTTTATACCTGCCATTTCTTTGAATCTATTTGTCTTTGTTCCATCCAAGCTCTTTGTCAAAATATCTGCAATCTGATCTTTTGTCAGAGTGTATATTATTTCTATCTCCTTCTCCATTACCTTTTCCCTCAGGAAATGATACTGAATCTCTATGTGCTTTGTTCTTGCATGAAATACTGGATTTGCTGCAAGATATAGCAAGCTCATATTATCTCCATGTATGATTGGTATACCTTGATCAATACCCGTGCTTTTTTGAACAAGTTCTGCATCCATATCACTTCTTTAGCTGCTTCTACAAGTCCTTTATATTCTGCTTCTGTCGACGATAAAGCCACTGTGTGTTGTTTCTTCGAACACCAGCTTACTAGGTTATCTTCTAGGTATATCATATACCCATGTGTTGACCTTCTGTCATCTTGACTTCCTGCCCAATCTGAGTCACTGTATGCTCTCAGCTTTATATCTGACGTAAAAGGATAATATAATCCTTCCTTTATAGTTCTTTTTATATATCTAAGAACTCTCTGTCTTGCAACCCAATGTTGATCTTTCGGACAATGCATAAACTCTGAGAGAACTCCCACTGCGTAGCTAAGATCCGGTCGTGTTAGTGTAGCGTAGATTAAGCTTCCCACTAACGACTGATACTTTCTCATATCTTTAAACTCTGCATCACTATATTTGCTAAGTTTATGATTTGCTTCAAGCGGTGTTGAAGCTTCTCTGCAATTCTCCATATTCAACTTCTTTAGTAAGTTTAGGAGATACCTTTCTTGTGTAACATATACACCATGATCTGTGTATGTGATTTCCATTCCTAGAAAGTGTGACAACTTTCCTACATCACTGATCTGAGACTCCTTTTCGAGTAATCTTTTTACTTCTTTAATTCCTTCATTTGAAGTACCTGTAATTATAATGTCGTCTACATAAATGCAAATGTAGATCATACCTGCTTCTGGTCTCTTGATGAGTAGACTTGCATCTGCTTTCGAACTTTGGTATCCAAGTTCATTGAGATATTTCACAAGTCTGTAATTCCAAGCTCTTGGAGCTTGCTTCAGTCCGTAAAGTGCTTTTGTTAATCTGCAAACAAAGTTTGGGTATCTGGAACTTACAAAACCTTCCGGTTGTTCCATGTAGACTTCATCTGATATATATCCATTGAGAAATGCGTTCTTTATATCTAGCTGACTTAGCTTCCATCCTTTTGATGCTGCTATAGCAATCACTATCCTTATGGTTGACATCTTTGCCACCGGACTAAACGTCTCATCGTAATCTATGCCATGCGTCTGAGCATAGCCCTTGATAACCAGTCTGGCTTTGTGCCTGGCTATCCTTCCATCTGCAAGCTTCTTAACTTTGAAAACCCATTTGTTTCCAATCACTTTCTTACCATTTGGTTTCGGAACAAGTTCCCATGTCTTGTTCTCTTCTAGTGCGATAAACTCTTCTTCCATTGCTTCTTCCCATTGCTTCTTACCTTTAGCTTCATCATAGTTCTGAGGTTCTTCATCATCTTTGATCATATATGCGTAATTTTTCTGGGTTATGTATGAAGTATCATACGAATACCTTTCTGGTTGTCTTCTGTTGGTGTTTGACCTTCTTTGTTCAAACTCTTCATGTGTATCTGAATACACTTCTTCATCAAATCCTTGTTCATCTTCATTTCTCATACCTGATCCGATCCTGGACGTACTTGCCTGCATATAGTCTTCATCTCTATTCACCTGCACAATTGATTTTCCTTTCTCTTTTCTTCTTACTTCTTCTTCAAATTCTTCCGTTGTATGACTTTGATCTGTATACCAGCTTTTCTGTTCATCAAATGTAACATCTCTGGAAATAGTAAATTGTTTTGTTAGAGGACTCCATAACCTGTAGCCCATTTGATTTTCATCGTATCTGACCAACACATATTTCTCTGCTTTTCTTTCGAGCTTATGTCTGAGTTGTGATGGTACATAAGCATAAGATACTGATCCAAACACCTTGCAATGATCAAGTGTTGGCTTCTTTCCCCACCAGGCTTCATACGGGGTCATTCCATCTAATGCCGTATATGGTAATCTGTTTACCAAGTATGTAGTTGTATTTAGAGCTTCCGTCCAAAGATAATTTGGACACTCCTTTTCCTTTCGCATAGCTCGTGCAAACTCAACTAGAGTTCGGTTCCTTCTTTCAGCTACACCATTTTGTTGTGGTGTATACCTGCAGGTTATTTCTCTCTTAATACCTTCATTCCAAAGATAATCATTGAACTCTCGGGAGAAGTATTCTCCCCCTCCATCAGACCTCAGTCTCTTCAGCTTTCGACCTGTGAGTCTTTCAGCATATGCATGAAAATGCCTGAAAGATCCAAACACTTCTGATTACTCTTTCAAAACATAAAGAGTTATCCACCTTGTAGCATCATCAATGAATAAAACATAATACCTCGATCCGCTGATTGATCCTTCTTTTGTTGGACCCCATACATCTGTATGAATGAGTTCGAGTACTCCATCATGTTTGAATCCTTTCTTCTGGAAAGGTAACATGTGGGCTTTTCCCATCTGACATGCTTCACACTTGTGAATCATATGTTGATTCTGTACATTCGGTAATCCTAGCTGATTCGCTATCATAGCTTTAATTCCTTTTTCATTGAAATGACCTAATATCTTATGCCAGAGATCAAGTTCTGTAATCACCTTTTCACCATGTGTGAGCAACGCTTGGCCGATGTTCCCTTGTACTCTTAAGGTAAAGAGTCTGCCTTCTTTCTTACCAGAGACGATCTAATTATATCCATTCTCGGGATCTTCTACAAATACTCCTTCATTTGTAAATCTGACCTGAAAACCTTTCTCAACTATCTATCCTACGCTAATCAAATTTTTTGGTATTGTCGGAACATACAAAACATTAGTTAGCAAATCTGCTCCACTCTTACATTTCACTTTTCCAATTGAATGTACACTATTATATTTCCTGACAAGTGATTAGAACATCCAGAATCAATGTAAAATACCTTTAGGTCTTCGTTATCTGATGTGTTGATTGAGTTCATCATCAATGATGTATGACTTTCATTATGAGTGTCATTTGCGTAGTTGTTGTAGGTGGTGTTGTAGGATTGATTCTGTCCCCAACTTCTTGCTCCACCTCTACCATAGCCTCCTCTTTGATTCTATCTTCCTCTTTGAAAATTACTCTGATGTCTTCCGCTTCTACCTCTGCTATTATTGTTCTGATTTTGATTTGATCCTTGTTGATTATGCCAGCAATCATGAGCCAAATGATTACTTAGTCCACAGATCTAGGAAGCCTTCATGTTGTTATTCTGACTACTTCTTCCTCTTCCAAACCCTCTTGCTCTTCCTCTGCCGGTGCCTTTACCTCTTGTATAATAAGCCTGAGAACTCGACTCTTCTTCATCTTTTGACTTACCTTTATCTTTCTTCTTGTTCTTCATGTACATTGCAGAACTTTGTCCTTTATCTGCATCTCCTTTCAGGTCTTGCTCATATGTGAGCATCAAACCAAGCAACTGATTTAAATCTGGTACAAAATGATTTAAAGAAAGTTGAGTTGAGAGTACGAAAGGTTTCCACCTTTCATCTCCTCTCAAACCTGTTAGCAGTTGCGCTATCAATCTGTGATCTTCGACATCTTCATTTATGGATCCAAGACTATCTGCTAGATCCTTCATCTTAGTAACATAGTCACTAATGCTTTGACTCGACTTCTTTTTGAACATTGTGAACTCGGACCATAATCTAGCCTTCCTAGCTTTCGCAGTATTTTGGAAGTGATCTTCAAATGCACTCCATATGTCCTCCGCTTTCTCCAGACCTCTAATGTGCGGTAGTAGATGGTCTGTAACGGTATTATAAATGTAAGCTCTTGTCGTTGCATCTTTCTTCTGCCACAACTTCAAGGCTTCTAATTCTTCTTTTTCCGGTTGACTATCATCTTCGAAAGTCGGCTTCTTTTCTTCTTCGGTCACATACATCATTAAGTCCTTACTCATAAGTAAGGCTTCCATGCGCATTACCCATGTGGGATAAATTTCTCTGTCCAATTTATCAATTTGGACATGATCTGCCATGATCTTCTTGTTTCTTGTTAGTTCCGGTGAGCTTTTGAGAATCTTTCTGCTCTTCAGAATCTTTCTCGTTTTGGTACCACTTCTTGGATCTCACGGCTCTGACGCCAATTGAGGGTGGATATTCTGGCTCTGATATCAATTATGATGAATAACCTGGGCTCTGATACCACTGTTGGTGGTCGACGCGGCAAAGGCCCGAACCTTGTCAAGCCTGCGAAATTTGCTGCGCCACCGAAAAGAGAGCTAAGCTAGAGTGATATTAGAATACCTCTATAATCAGCAGTAGCTTAGCATAGTTACTGTCACTCAAACGTATAAGACTTCGTTTTGAATTTACTGAGAAATTCACTTGGACTTCACCGGACTCTCACCAAACTGTCACCGTAATTATACCGGAATCTTACCGGAATCAAATCCTATTTTGTTTGTAATTACTTCAAGTAAGTATACAAGAAGTAAGGAAGTGATGCCTGAACTTCCTTCACTGAGTGAACACTTTCTGAAGTTTAAGAGAAAACTCCTCCGGTTCAGAATGTCCTTTTTCGGTTAGACTTTGTACTGTGTGTACATATCCATTTCACCGAAATCCTTGACGAACTGATAGTAGAGATGTCTAGCTATAAGATAAGCTAACTCTCATACAAACATTTAATTTACTCTGCGAGATATACTTCGTTGTTCTATCGGAAAATTCGTTTTCTGAGAAAACTGTAATTGACCGAAAACATTCGTTGACTGAGAGAGTACCGAGGGACACATTTACTAACGAATTGTAACTGTTAACGGTTAACGAACTTTCTATCGTAACACGAAAATACTCAGAGTTCTTCACATATGAACGGTGCACTCAAACTTCCACATGAACATGTGTTTTCTATTAGAGAAGATGTGTACAAATTAGCTTGGCCTCCTTTTGCTCAAGCTATGGAAACTCTCCTACACTGAGTAGTTTCCTCTACCATCTCTCTCAGATGAACACCTGACATTTCAGGTTTCTGTTATTCATCTATACATACGCGATCTATGGCGTCTTCTGAAAAACTTCTCACTCACTCTCTCTTCAGTCTCTATACATACGCGATCTCTGGCGTCTTCTCACTTTTTCATTCTCTGTTCTCTCCTTCTCCTCTCTCTCCTTTTTTTGACATCTGTATGTGCTCTATTTATACTGCGCGCTCTTCTCACGCACGTTCTAGCTCGCACTTCCCTCTTTTATTCTTATGCACGTTCTCTCTGTATATACAGTTTGATTCGGTGTAACGAATTCTGATTCTGCAAGATTCTGTACTGTACATAACGGTCGTGAATTTGTCCCTTCATTAAGGCTTTTGATTTTCTGAATATTTGATTCCGCTTCTCTTTATCTTCCTTTGTCTGTACGTCAAATTCGTGAGTGATTCTTCAACAATGCACACACCTATGTGAAGAAATGTGACACATGCCAACGTGCACAATATCTGATTAGGAAAGACGAGATACCTTTGAGGCCAATGATGGGAGGGTGTGCATTTTCCAAATGGGGTATAGACTTTGTCGGTCCCATTAACCCCCCAGCAAGAAACTCCCATGCTAAATACATTATTGTAGCCACGGATTACCTTACAAAGTGGGTAGAAGTAAAAGCCACGACAAAGAATGATGCTCAAATGACGGCTAAGTTCTTATTTGAGAACGTGTTCACCAGATATGGGTTACCAATAGAGTTGGTCAGTGATAGAGGTACGCACTTCTTGAACGAGGTCATTGAACATCTCCTTCAAGAATTCATGGTGATACATAAGAAGTCTGCCCCTTATCATCCATAAGCCAATGGACAAGCTGAGAGCACGAATAAGATCCTATGTAATGTGTTGACAAAACTGGTAAATAATAAACGCTCTGATTCAGACAAACAGCTTCATCATGCCGTTTGGGCTTACCGAGTTGCCTACAAAATGGTACTCAATGCCACCCCATTCCAGATGGTCTTTGGACAGAATGCTGTGCTACCATTGGACTTCCTAATCCCAGCTTTAAAAGTAGCACAAGAGCACGAATGGAATGGACATGAGTTGTCCTCGAGGATCTTTGATCTAGAACATTTGGGTGAGACGAGGCTACGAGCAGCAACATGCATTTATGCTCCAATGAAACAACAAAGGCATACTTTGATGCCCATGTAAAGGATAAAGGATTGAAAAAAGGAGATCTAGTGTTGGTTTATACACTAAAGCAGCATGTCCGCAAGTTGGAGAAATGAGGATATGGACCCATGATCATTAATAGAATTTCCACTAGTGGTGCGGTTCAATTGGCCACTCTAGAAGGTGACATCTTGCCATCCTATATTAGTGGATGTCTAGTCAAACTGTATCAAGAACCTCTTACAGAGGATATGCTGATGAGACTCAACACTACTAAGAAGCAAAAAGAAGAACGGTTGAGGGTTAGAGAAGAAGGGCAAGCCGAAGCGAGAGAGCACATCAGGAGAAATAAGTTAAGGTGACTAGGCCTAGATATCAACCCAAAAGCCCCAAAATATCACATGGACATGTGCCAAAAATCGGACATAATTACTTCTCAAATAATCGACCGATGCCCCTTTGTGATTGTAGAGGTAGGACAAGGAAAGAGAGTAAGGGCTATGAGAGCATTGGTTGACTCAGGTGCAGCAACTAGTGCAGTTAGACTTTGATACTGCCAAGACTTGCAATGGGGAGGTGTGGAAACCCCTTGTTTGGGTGAGGTGGAACTTCCCATCTACCTTCAAGATGTTCCAATGAAAGTCAAAATGCTAGTATGTCATGACGAAGACCTTACAGAGCCACTTGTCTTGGGTCAAGATTGGATTTACAACCATGCAGTCAACTTGAACCTAAGAAGTCAACTTCTTCAAGTTTGGGTGCAGGAACAATGCATCAGATTAGAATTAGAGAATTGCATGTTGACAAATCTAGATGTCACACATTCTCTTAGTTCGTCTAGGAATAATCTTAGAAGAAAAGGTGTTGTATGTGTCAAAAGCTCTATGTTCCAGGAGAACTCAATCATGGAAGAACTGGCTCAAAGACAAGCGGACTCCTCCTCTCGTGCAAGGACTAATGCCGCAACCACAACTCAACCAAAAATGCAAGCAAAACAATACAGGACAACGGGTATATCAAATACACAAAGAGATTTCAAGAAGAAAGTAGTTACGGCATGAAGCAGATATGGGTACAAAAAGGAGAGCAACCACCAGCCTTGCCAACACAATTCCCACTCAGGCAAGCCAACCATGCGAAGACAAGAAACAAGAAACCAGGACCACCTCAACCAAAAGATATCCGACAAATTTGGGTGCCTAAGAAATTAGTTGCAGCTCAACAGGGGCGATTACACATGTGGGTTCCCACTGCACTCCCACATGCACAAAGGTCTATGCTCTCCACCATGCAAAAGGTCTCAACAAAGAAGCCAAGGAGAGAAAAGGGTAAGAACCGAGCACAAAGAACAAAAGAAGATAAACTCAACCCTTCGACAAAATTAAGAAGACAATCATCAAGGATATGGGTCTGGAAGCCAAAATTACTAGTAACTTCCACAGAACCGAAGAGCCAACCACGCTAGCCACCAAATTTCAACAACCATCCAAAGAGGAAGAGGCCAGAGGTGATCTCTATAAGGCCAACTACTATTCTAAAATGGATTCCTATAGGGAGGATTACATCATTTCAAGATCCAATCGCCACCTCCAAAAAAAGATTGCATCAAGTCTACAAGTAAAAATAGAAGCTTCAACCAGCAACAACCATGTGCCTTTGGCATAACCTTGTCTTTTGCACCATTTAGGTCATGCATTTCCAAAGTATGCATTAATATAGGGCCACATTACACGGCCGTGCATAGACACCATTGAGAAATCCCAAGCACATGAGACACACTTGCCATATGTAAAATATTTTATTGATACTAACCTCTTTCTTCTTGTTTTATGCCATCGCGAGAAAAAAAAAAGAAAGAAAGAAAGAAAAAAAGAGAGAGACAAGACTGTGCGCATGAAGAATCTCATAAAGTGAACCATCAAAAATGAAATCCATCGACAAGAAAGAAAATCCAATGGTCAATCACCATGATGGAAGTACAACATGAAGAGATGAAGATCGACAAACCTTTCACCATGGAAAGAATTGTATGCTTCAACGACACTATAACCATGATCGATTAGGAAACCTCTTCGTCAGCATACCCTTGAGCACTTAGCTCAAGACCCAACTTCTTGCACCATAATTCTTCCAATGCATATCCCAAGTATGCATGCATAGGGCTACATTATAAGGCCGTGCACAAGGCACCTATTTTTTCCAACCCATGCACAAATGCACTTAACCATCAATCATTATGGGTCACAAGTACTTGGCCTCATACTATGAAACTCATGTTTCAAAGATTCAAGGAAATCCAGGGTACAACATCAGTACCCAAGAAGCAATTCACAGTAGAGAACTACACAAGATCAACATTGAGAACCTCTTTTGAGCAACTAACAATCTTTGAAAGCCAAGAAATATACCCTCCAGCTCAAATCCAAAGAAGAAGTACATACATTGGGAACAATTCTCACATAGGCCAGTAGTGGAAAACTGAAGAACCCGATAACTGACTCGGCTACATTGGGAAGATGGACCGCTCCTAGTGATAATGAAGGACACTACCTCTCAACGTACTACATGGAACAACCACAACAACAAGAGTCTGTCAGGGATGACAGACTCAAGAGGGGGGGAGTGTTGAAGCTCAAGGTCAAGGACAAAGCATAAAAGCACATCAAGGAAGTGGACACACAAGAAGGAGCAAATAGGGAGCTCCAAGAAGCACATGTCAAATTTTTAGAAGAAATTCCTATAAAAATAGTGATTTTTATCATTAAAAACATTGTAAATACCATTTTCCATTTTTGCAACTCCATTTTGTTCAAGCCAAGGAGTCCTTGAGCTTGAGGAGTATTAGAAGTGTCATCCTACCAATTTTCATAATTTTTAGACTCCGTTTGAGCCCTCAAATAAGCCTTAGGACCTAAGTTTTAACTAGGCCATACACTAGGTCTAGACAGGGCCAAAACCACTCAAAAAACTATAAAAAGGGTTGGAGAGCTCATTTTTTAGGCTAGCTGGTTGTAGATTTGAGCTTTGTAAGAGAGTTATTTTGTAATCAAAGATCTTCCATTGTTCCACTCTTTGCGCTTACTTTGTGCACATGTGTGTGTAGGTGTGTGCATGCTTGTGTGCTTTCACTCATGCACTTGTGCCATCACTTGCTCACAGTCTTCATACCGGTCCTCACGTCTCCATGGATTGAAATTTATGAGGTGTATCTCCTCACGTTGGTACTTTCCATTGTGCTAGAGTGACAACATACTTAGGGTGTTTCAAAGATCAAAATAGCTTCACTATGTGGTGCCGAAATCATGATCTGAGCTCGTTTTGACCTTTGAATGCACTATTGTAGTGCTTGTGCAGGCTATTTTGTCTTTTTGTGCCAAAGGTATATACTAGTTTTGGTTCACCAGTATAAGCATCTCAGAGTCTACTACAGGTTTAGCAGAATTCATTTGAGCAATTCTGTTACTTTTTGAGATACAATCAATTTTTTGCATCAAGGTATTTTAGTCATCGACCATGGCTGAAAGCAGTGATGTATTCTGTATGTTGTTGTTGAGGATAAGTTGGATGGTACTAACTACACATTATGGGCTTATATGATGCATCATGTATTGGTCGCAAAAGGACTATGGAATATTGTGCGGGGTGTTGAAAGATGTCCTGTTACACCTGCGAATACAGGTACTACAAATGCAAGTGCTGGAGCTGATGGAGATGGTGTCGAAGATGATGATATTCTGCAGATTCCTATTCGTGTTGTTGTTTCTGTTGCACCTACTACAGAGCGAATTTGTTGGGATGGCAGAGATGCTCAGCCACATCCATTGATAGTTTTGTCTGTCAAACATGCCATTATTCCTCACATTTGCTCTTGTAGAACATCTAAGGATGCTTGGGATACACTTACCACATTGTAACAGGCAGGAAAAATGTTGCATTTTGCCTAAAATACAACCTTCACATACATATTTACTGGGTGCCTCAAGTTTGGGCAAAGAGGAGATTTGACAGATCATGAACTGTACATCTGTCATCAACAACAAAGTGAAAGAACTACCAGCACCAGTATTCAAAATGATATTTCCAACTCCCATAATAGAATAGGAGGAGTTGTTGACGCATGTAACAGTATTCCCTGTAGGGGTAGGCTCGAGTAAAGAGAAGAAATTGCACTGCGAGGTAATATGTTTGGTTGCCCCACTATCAAAGTTCCAAACATTTGAGTCTACTGTAGACATGCACTACTCATGAGAAGATGGGTCAAACCTACAAATAGTAGTAAAAGACCATTCTTCTTCCTACACAAGATTAGCAGACTTTGTTTTTGGTATAGAAACCTCTATGACAACCATTCTGGCCTCTTTCTTCTTTGCCTCTTTAGCAGCCAGTTTTGGACAGCTCTTGATGACATGATCATTTGCTTTATAGTATTTGCAAAATAATTTTTTCTTTTATGATTTCTTCTCATCTTTGTCTTCGTTCTTCGAATGTGCAGCATTTGCAGATTTTTGCTTACTAGTAGAAGAGCCCCATTTACCTTCGCCCTTCTGACTAGCCAGGAAAGCTTCATTTGCAACACACATAATAGACCTGTTCTGCCTAGACTGGTCTTCCTGCAACAGAACAGAGTCTAACTCCTCAAATGACAAGGCATTTAGATTGCCTTTCATCATCAAACGAAGAGTAGAAGCAAAACTCTGATATGAGTCAGGAAGATCATTCAGAACGGTTTGCATAAGTGAACTATCTAGTATAACTTCATCAACAAAAATCAACTGTTCTTTCAAATCCTTGATCTTTGTGAGAAAACTATCCATAGAATCACCTTCATTCATGTGCTCACTCTCCAATTGTTTTCAGAGGTAAGCACCACGAGCCTCATTTCCAAAGATGGTTCAGCTCGGGCTACTCAGAAATTACACTTTGTACATAGTGATTTCTGTGGTCATATGTAGACACCTTCTTTTGGGAACTATCTTTACTTCATGACTTTCATCGATGATTTTTCCAAGGATGCATATGTATATCCATTGAAGGCAAAGTCTGAAGTGTTTATGTGCTTCAAACAGTTTGTCGTTTTGGTTGAAAATATATCAGCATGTAAAATGGAACCCTCCATTTTGATCGAGAGGGGGAATATATGTCTTCTAACTTTAATGCATTTCTGGCTGAAAGTGGGATAAAACATCAGTGTACAGTGCCGTACACACCTCAACAAAATGGAGTTTCTAAACGAAAGAACATGTCACTCATGGAGATGGCGAGGTGTATGATCAAGATTCACACTTTACCACATAGTTTCTAGCTTGAGGCTGTTATGTGTGCAACATATGTACTGAACGGGTGTCCCACTAAAGCATTGCAGTCTATCACTCCATATGAGGCTTGGCATGGTCGCAAGCCATCTGTTCCTCATCTGCATGTTTTTGGTTGTCTAGCATATACATTAGTGCGTGAACAACATCGCAGAAAATTGGATGATAAAGCAGTAAAATGTAATTTTGTTGGATACAGTCTGAAAGTAAAGGCTGTCGTCTATATCATCCATAGAATAAACACGTTCTGGTTAGCCATGATGTTTTTTTTGTGGAAGATGCTATTCAGCCATTGCTTTCATGTACTAAGGAGACATCTGTTAGCTCCAAAGACATGTATGATACTTTGTTGCCTCTTTTTACAAGTGGATATTCTAGTGCTGGTCCTAATGAGGCAACTTCTTAGCCTTTGCAGGTTTCATGTGATGATGCACATCATTCCATTTCTGATGTAGAATTACATGATGCACTTATTGATGAGAGAGCTGATATTGAGCAGGTAAAAACTATGCCAAAATGGCTGGTGCAGACCTTATGTGACAACAAATTAGATGCACCTTTATCATATCGTACTCAGTCAGGCTCTCATAGTGCCTCTTTTGCATCAGATTGTTATGCTATGGCTACCTCTAGTCTTTAAGATGAGACTGAACCTGTTTTGTTTGATGAACCACAAAATTATGAACATTGGATGGCTGAAATGCAATCTAAATATGATGTTATCATGAAAAATGGTATCTAGTCTTTATGTGACTTGCCTCCTAGCAAGAAGGCCATTGGCACTAAGTGTCATGGACAAAGGAAACCATCCTAAACCTTAGATTCCATGTGAACCATGTATCTCATAATTGGTTCAGAATTAGGAGAAACCAATGCCTCCATTGCGTTCGAAACATGCCAGAACCCTAAGATCGACTGTCTATTGCGTGATTCGGATATCCATAGCTCATGTTTCCAATTGATGACATCATCGATGACATCATCAATTCGTAACCGCCTTTCATGAACCGCCCTTGAAAAACTATATAAGGAGGGGTTGGCCACATTCATAATCAGACTTGCCAATACCAGTCTTGGGAGCTCAAGGAGTCATGACCACCAAGTAAGTACTCTCCAAGTTCCAGTTCCTGTTCTTGTCTTGTTCCTTGTTCTAGTCATGTCTAGTCTTGTATCTTGGACATCTAGTCTTGTCCTCTTGTAATATCGTAGTACGAGATCTTGTCGAGTTCTTTATTGTATCTAGTCCATCTCCCAGAGGGGAGTTCTTGTAATCCAGATATCTTGTCTCATACTTACGATCCCGGGTTGTGGGATCTCCTGTATCATCTCTAGTCCAGTTTTCCATACCTATTGGTCCCGGGTTGTGGGACGTCTTGTATCGGCTACATCTTCTTGTATTATTTTCCCTACGTGGGTGTTCTTGTAATCATAAGTGTATTTCGGAAATCTTGTCTACTGTAGTCTGAGAGCACAATCTAGTGCTCCCCTGACATTTTGGCAAGACTAGCTTCCATCCAAGACCAGCCATCATGGAGAATGCTTATGAACAGATTGTAGCGTCACTTCAGAGTCTCCAACAACAAGTCGAAGACCTAACCCATCGACAGACACAAATTGAGATGGGACATCCAGGGCATGTAGGTGCACTCCTCCAAGAATTACAAGAACAAATCGGGAGTCTTCATACAAATCAAAGGAGTATGCAAGTAAATCAATGACCTAGTACATCCTTCACGAGGGAACCTAAGATCTGCATGCCAGAAAAGTTCGATGGTGCTCGCACAAAGTTCCGAGGATTCTTGCAACAATTCAAATTGTACATCCGTATGCAGCCTGATAGATACCCTGATGATGCATCCAAGGTCAGATTTATTGGAACCTTGCTCTACGGTCAAGCATTATCATGGTTTGCCCCAATCTTGGAGAAGGATCTGGCCGTACTTCATGACTATGAGGGGTTTCTTAGAGAGCTCATCGCCACATTTGGAGATGCAGACACGAGTCGAGTGGTAGAAACAAAACTTCGGAAGCTACGTCAAGGTAACCGCCCAGCCTCTACCTACACATCAGAATTTAGGCAGTTGATATGTGACCTCACTTGGCATGAAGATTATTTCATAAGCCAATTCAGATGGGGCTTAAGGGATGATGTGAAGGACCTTCTACTCACGATGCCAGAGGTGAAGACATTGAATGAATACATCAACCAAGCCATTCAATGTGATAACTGCCTTTTTGAAAGGAAACAAGAAAAACAAGTAGAAGGAAGACCTCACCAATGGAAACCTTTCCAGCCTACTCCTAGAGATGAGTCTATGCCCGAACCTATGCAGATAGATGTAACTAGGTTCCAGCCTCTAACACCACAAGAGAAACAAAGAAGGAGGGATAACAAATTATCAGGACTACCTGCATCATATCTAAAATCTTAAGCATCATTTGAGCTTCCACATCTGGCATCAATCGTGGCATCCAATGTTGAATTGTTCCCATCATGTATGCTACCGACGGTGGTCCCTGTGGTGGCGCAATGTACGGGTAGTTTAGCCATTCCTTGCATTGCACGTTGTTCTGCACTTTGATATTGAATGCCTTCCAAGACCTGCGACGTGGAACTGGACCGTAGCATGGATTGTATAGGAGATGTAAAGGCGCGTTGTTCCATGTGCGTAGCATTTCTGGATATGTCTCTAGAAGTTTCTGCCGCCAGGTGGGTTGACAAATTTTGCCTTTTTGCACCTCTAGAGGAAGGTCTTCGGGTTGAAATTGGGTAGCAAAGGTAGGAATCTTACCCGTGACTCTCTGTATTTCTGCATTATAATCAGCCAGGATAATATAATTGTTGGAGCAAGTCTATGACAAGCCTAAGTATTGTCTTGAGTCTCACAAAGTCTTAGAAGAAGCTTTAAAAAGAAGACTATGTAAAGTTCACTTGTGAACTACCTCTTGTAATTTTTTGAAGAGTTTACTTAATGTAAAAGTAAGAGAATCTTAAGTGGTTGAGTCCACTTGATCAAGAATGGAAAGAGGAGCCACGAATTCGTGATTTGTGGTAGGTAGAGAATCAAATCAATCATTGATTGATTGGAGAGTGATTGAGGGAAGTTAGCCTCCCAAACTCAACTATAAATAGATGGCAGTTTTAGTCGTGGTTAGAGAGACCTATGTGAAGACCTCCAAGAGCTGAGCTTTATGCCATATCAAGGTGTGATTACAAGGCACACATATGTATCAGTAAGTCATTGTATTGTACAAGCAATATACTTTCATTTTCATGATTATTTGAGTTCATCTTTCCATGTTCTTGTGAAGTGTACTACTCACTGCCATTACTCTCAGTTTTCTCAGTCAGCTTGCAGAGATGTTTTCTCTGAGCTTGGTGCATCATTTTCAGTGATTTAACTTGGTAAAGTTAGCTCTATAAGTCTACTATATACTCACAAATTTTCATGTCATTTGGATGTTGCAATCTTCAGTTATGTTCATTTGAAGTCAACAGGGTCTGTTCATCTTCACTTCTCTGTCAGGTACCCGACTTTTGCACTCATCTTGTCAGAGCCATTTCTCAGTGGTTACTTATCCAAATTCAGTGATTTAAAGCTTGTTGGATTCAGCTTACTGTCTAGTATTACCATACAAATTTTCATAATCATTGAATTTCTACATTTTGATTTATAGAGATTTTTCTGCTCACTGGTCTATTTCTGTAGCAGCCCGTGAAAATCGGGATTATGTCATCACTTGTTAAAACTCATTCTCAGTGTGTGGTTTATTATTTTTGATCAGATTACTCTTGATAGTTATCTCTTTAAGTTACCTAGACTTCCCCAAGAGGAATTAAGCTAATTGCTGCTGTGCTCAGAGAATTATGTAAAACACTGGACAGGTGTATGAACAAAGAATAGCAAGTTTTCTTCTTTGAGCTAACTCCAACTTATCTGTTTTGATCTATCTTTTTGAGAGTGATCTTCCAAGGTACATAGGGTATCTAATACATCCATTGGCAAGCTAAAAGGGCCCACCATATACTCCTGGAGTTCAATTGGCTGGTGTAGATCAAGGATTTTGCAACACCTCTTCATCTTCAAGCACATACCTATCCATCGCTTCACAGTGGTATCAGAGCAAGGTTGGACAACATGGCAGATGGATTTCCTTCATCAATTGACAAATTGGACAGAGGCAACTACTCAGCTTGGTCATTAAGGATGGAAGCTTATCTCCAAGGTAGAAGTTTATATGGTTATGTGGCTGGAGATGAAGTTATGCCAAGTTTCAGGAACAAAAGTCAACCAACACAAGAAGAGCAAGAAAGATTGAGCACATGGTGCTCCAAGGATGCACTTGCAAGGTCTTATCTCCTCAACTCTATCTCAGATTTTTTGTTGCCTCACATTAGAAGTTGTAAGACATCTCAGGAAGTGTGGGATGCACTTGAAGCTTTCTTTTCTTCAAGTACTAAAGCTAGGAAGCATCAACTATGGCTGGATTTCACAACTCTCAAGAAGGCTCCCAAACAAAATGTGACTGATTTTGTCACAAAGCTCAAGGACATAGCGGATCAGTTGGGAAGCATTGGAGAGGTAATATATGAAGAGCAAATTGTAAGGCACGTCATCAATGGCTTGAAGGCAGATGACAAGTGGGAAGCATTCACCACAGCTATGGATTTGTACATGGACATGCATGTACCTGATTTCAACCCACTCATTGGACAACTACTTACTCAAGAGGCAAAGCTTATCAAAAATGGAGAAAGCTCTAAAGGTAATCAATCTTCAGCTTTATACACGGATAAAAGCAAGTCTAAAGATAACAAAGGAAAGGCAAAGAAAGTGGATGATGAAGCAGGTACATATCAAGCTAACTATGCAGGTAGAGGAAGACATGGTAGAGGTAGAGGAAGAGGAGGTAGACAAGGCAGGGGGAGATCCCAAGACTCCAACTCATGTTCTATTTGTGGACTAACTAATCATACAACTGAAAATTGCTTTAGGAATTCCAGGAATCAAAGAGGCAGAGGATACAATAGAGGAAGTTATGGCTACTCAAGAGGAAGGTTCAACAACTACCATGGCAACTACAACAACTACAATCATTCAAACTATCAAGGAGGCTACAAAGGAAGGAGAGACTACAATAACTACACAGAAGACTCAAACAAAGAGGATTCATTATTGATCATGAACATGGCTATGCCACAAGGTAAATCTGATGAGCATGTTTTCTACATAGATTCAGGTTGTTCAAATCATGTGGCAGGAAATGTGGCACTCCTATCAGATTTAGAAGATCCAAGGAATAAGCATGAGGTACAAATAGGAGATGATACAAAACATCCTGTGGAGAAAATAGGCAATGTCAAAGCACCTGATGGAAACATCAACCTACTCAGTAAGGTACTCTATGTCCCTACCATTATAAAGAATTTGATAAGTGTTGGGCAGATAGTAGAGAAAGGGTTGCAAGTCAGGTTCACAAAAGCAGGAGCATTTGTTGAAGATCCAAGTCAAGGATTCAGAAGAATTGCAAAAGGTGAAAAGACAGGTAGATTGTTCACATTTGAATTACAGGACACTAGAAACATTGCTCTCTTTAATTATGGTAGTCAGACACTCACAGAATTGGAAGTATGGCAATAAAGGTTAGCACATATTGGTGAAAGGTCATTAAAGCAAATTTGTAGGGACCAAAGTGTACTTGGACTTCCTAATTTGTCAAAACAACATATGATTTATAAGTGTAGTGCATGTCAATTTGGAAAGTCTCACAGGTTACCATTCATGAAGAAAGGTTATATGCATGGAGATCTCTTGGAGTTGGTTCATACAGATGTATAGGGACCTAGCAAGGAAGCTTCAATATCTGGATCAAGGTATTATGTTTCCTTTATTGATGATTGCAGCAGCTGGACTATCCTATTCTTTATGAAACACAAAGATGAATTTTTTTCATGTTTCAAAAGATATTTGGCTCTTGTGGAGAATCAAATAGGTAAATCACTAAAAAGGCTAAGGTCAGATGGAGGGGGAGAATATTTCTCCCATGAGTTTGATTCTTTTCTTCAAGAAAGAGGAATCAAAAGAGAGGTAACTACAAGGTACACTCCTGAGCAAAATGGAGTGGCAGAAAGGAGGAATAGGACAATTGTTGAAGCTCCAAGGTCTATGTTAAATGAAAAGCATTTACCTAATTACTTATGGGCTGAGGCTGTATCTACAGCCACTTACTTGATTAACAGGTTGCCTTCAAAATCCCTTGATGGGATGACTCCATATGAGGCTTGGAATGGAAGAAAACCAAGCTTAGATCATTGTAAAATTTTTGGATGTATTGCTTTTGCTCATGTTCCTTCACAGGTTAGAGGCAAGATGGATCCAAAGGCAGAAAGGTGTGTATTTATTGGATATGACAACAATCAAAAGGGCTACAGGTTATACAACCCTACCAACAAAGGATTCTTGGTAAGCAGAGATCTAGTTTTTGATGAGAACAATTCATGGTATGAAGATTCATGCAGGAAGATCAATTTACCATATGATCTTGAAGAAGATTTTCCAAAGCTTGGTAGAGAACAATCAAAGATTGAAGAACAAGACACCTCAGAGGATGATGAAGAATCTCACATGGAAAAGATCAAAGCATGGAAGTCTAAAGGTAAAGCAAAATTGCAAGAACTTGGACATGAGGCAGAATCATCACATCATGGCCTAAGAAGATCTATGAGGGAAAAGAAAAAACCAGAAAGGTATGGGTTTGACACCTCATTAGTAACTAAACATTCTATCTACATAGCACAGGACATAAACCAAGAGGAGCCATCATCATTTGAAGAGGCCAAAGCAAAAACAGAATGGAAGCATGCAATGAAGGAAGAGATTGAAGCACTTGAGGAAAACAACACTTGGGATTTGGTGCCCAAGACTTCATCCATGAAGGTAATAGGCTCAAGATGGGTCTATAAACTCAAGAAGAATTCTGATGGTTCAATTAACAGGTATAAGGCAAGGCTTGTGGCAAAAGGCTTTGCACAAACTCAGGGAATTGATTATGAGGAGACTTTCTCTCCTGTGGCAAAGATGCCTACTATTAGGGTTTTGCTTAGTATTGCCTCTTCCAAGAATTGGAAGATACTTCAACTAGATGTAAAGAATGCATTCTTGAATGGTTGGATAACAGAAGAGGTATATATGGCACAACCACCTGGTTTTGAGAATCAAGTTTATCCTGATTATGTGTGTAAACTTAACAAAGCATTGTATGGTCTCAAGCAAGCTCCAAGAGCTTGGAATTTCCGGCTTGTTTCATTCTTGCAGGACAAAGGCAGGCAGATCCTTCACTCTTTATTCTGTCAGGTACCCGACTTTTTTACTCATCTTGTTAGAGCCATTTCTCAGTGGTTACTTATCCAAATTCAGTGATTTAAAGCTTGTTGGATTCAGCTTACTGTCTAGTATAACCATACAAATTTTCATAATCATTGGATTTCTACATTTTGAGTTATGGAGATTTTTCGGCTCACTGGTCTATTTTTGTAGCAGCCCGTGAAAATCGGGATGATGTCATCACTTGTTAAAACTCATTCTCAGTATGTGGTTTATTATTTTTGATGAGATTACTCTTGATAGTTAGCTCTTTAAGTTACCTAGACTTCCCCAAGAGGAATTAAGCTAATTGCTGCTGTGCTCAGAGAATTATGTAAAACACTGGACAGGTGTATGAACCAAGAATAGCAAGTTTTCTTCTCTGAGCTAACTCCAACTTATCTGTTTTGATCTATCTTTTTGAGAGTGATCTTCCAAGGTACATAGGGTGTCTAATACATCCATTGGCAAGCTAAAAGGGCCCACCATATACTCCTGGAGTTCAATTGGCTGGTGTAGATCAAGGATTTTGCAACACCTCTTCATCTTCAAGCACATACCTATCCATCGCTTCACAATAATAAGGCCTGTATTGGAGTTCAGATGAGAGGATAAGGCGTCTCGATGACAGGTTCTTGAAGTAAGCAGATTGTTAGATTTTGTCATTGTACATCTAGATTTTGTCTTGTTATATGCATTTTCTGCAAGATTCATGCTTTATAGAGTTCTTGTTAAGTACTAAGTGTATTAAAACCTGAATTTACATGTATGAGCATTTGACATCTAGTTAGAGCACCTTGATCATTGTGACTTGCTTTGCACAAGGATAGTGAGTTCAAATAAGGTTTTTTGATTAGTGTTTGGACATCTAAAATCTATTCTATTAGTGAGCTTGTTAAGCATCATCTCTTCGTCTAATCAAAATAACATTCTAGATATCTTATCTAGTGATTATAAGCTTGAGGAAAACTCTAACTACCCATATTGGGGTTTCATAATAAAGAATCTTTTGATGAAAAAATATTTATGTGACTATGTGATGAGTGATTTATCTCATCTCTAGGGACCGAAACCTACTCTTATAAGAGTAAAAATAAGAGTTATCACATTTAACGAGGCTTCTACTTCCATTTTTAGACAACAAACCCCGCTTAGACCTATTCAATTTTTTGGTGGTCAAGCTTCTTAAGATCAACGTAGATGGGATTGTAGAGATGCCCAAACATTGGCACTCGTAACTCTTTGTAAAGAGAGATGTGATTGAGAAGACTTCTATTTCCAAGTTTCTTTGAAGTATTTACCTATTGAGAGGTTCATGTCTTATAAGAAGTTTGTCAGGAGGAGATTAGAAAGACATTGGACATCTTTCTACTCATTATTCTTGCTTCAAAGCCTTGGACAATTAGAATTTAGGGGGAGAATCGTAGGAAATTGAAGCATATGATTTTAGGACTTAGTCAAAATTAGGTAAAAAATAAATCTTAGAGCTTTTTTCAAATCGGCCAGATATTTGTGTAGTACTCTCTGAGAGCTATTCAATGATACCTAATATGCCACCAAAGTACCCTGATTTACCTTGCTGAATGCTAAACCTAATTTTTCCATAGAAGCCCTAATCAATAGGAAAGTCAAATTTGTATAAGTCAAAATCAACCGTCAATTGTCACCTTTAATTCATCAACCGTCAATTGTCACCTTTTATTCATCAATTACTTACACAAGATTTTTTGCCATATGACTACACCATAGTACGAACGAGAGAATTAATTCGTGAGAATTAATCCGAGAATTATTCATTTAATTCGTTTAGTACGTTCGGACCAAAAATAAAATTCGGGAATTTTATCCATTTGGAGAGAATTTAAATTTTTTTAATGTAAAGTATATGTATATCTCAATCCCATGTAAGATTCATGATTGTCTCTCATATGCAGCCATGAGGAAACGGCCCATCCTCCGATGGTCTGCAGTGGTCATGCACAAGTGGAGTGACTCATCTATTTGGAACTGTGCTCGTAGGTCCGAGTATGCCGGGCATCTGATAACGAGGTGCTCCTCACTCTCTATCTCTGTATGGCATACTGGGCACCACCTCCTCTCGAGGGACTCCTCTAGCCCGACCCCTTTCGATCTCGAGCTGATGTGATGAAACTCGAAGCTGCCCAACGATGACTCGAAGGTGGTGTGGTAGGTATGTCTGCATGTAGCGTGGAGTCTCAATGAAGCCCTGGTCTGAAATCCGTAGAAAATGCTCACGGTAATGAAGCATTTTTGGTGTCAATGTCCTCCCCAGGCTGATCCATGTCCTCTGTATGTATGCATGCCATATCTCCTGACAGATGATCCTATTTCTCTCTTGGTGGGAGAGTGAATAGGTGGGAGCCTCGGAGTCGTACTGGTGGTAGTCTGTCTATGTCAAAACCATGGAGGGCAAGTCAATCTCGTGTCTGTGCATACCATGATGAGGTGTCTCCGGTTAGTGCCATGTTCCGTGATGCCGGGAAAGCTCTGTAAATGATGTGCTCTGTGTCCATGCTCTAGAAGAGAGAGAGAGAGAGGGAGGGAGGGAGGGAGGGAGGGGGGAAAGAGAGAGAGAGAGAGAGAGAGAGAGAGAGAGAGAGGGAGGGAGGGAGGGAGGGAGGGAGGGAGGGAGGGAGGGAGGGAGGGAGAGAGAGAGAGAGAGAGAGAGAGAGAGAGAGAGAGAGAAGAAGAAGAAGAAGAAGAAGAAGAAGAAGAAGAAGAAGAAGAAGAAGCTTATGTATTTGTACTCTGGATGGAGTACAAATACATAAGCTACAAGATCAACCTTGCACCTAGTAAGTTATTTTATCCTTGAACTTCGCAAGTAGAAAACAAACTAAATGGAAAGGCTAAGAGTATGAATCTAGGTCCTAGGAGTTACTAAAACTCTTTTTTTTTTTAATTAAACTCAAAAAAGATTGATTCCAGAAAATATGGAGTCACAAATAACCTAAAACAAGCAGCTCTATGAGTTCTATACACTCCATGTGTACAAATTAAATCCAATTTATACCTATTAATGTTCGATTAAGAGCCATGAATTCTAACTAAATAGAGTTATATAGTATTTCGAACTGAAATTCATTTTCAGAGAGCAACTCAAAATAGACAATGCTCCTAGGCATATAAGTATGTGCAGAAAGTTGTTGTCACAAATTACAATGTAGAAGCAGTTGGGCACATTAATAAAGTGCTTGTCTCGATATGATCTATTGGACACAAAGACTTATACCTGCTGGTTTGGACACAATATTGAGCTGGATGTATTAAGAACAGCAGAGTTACTGGATTAATCTGGGCTTAAGGTCAAATCGTACCAGCTGAACAAAAGAAGTAAACAAAGCTCTATTTGCATACAGAAAACTCTGAGACTAGCTGTTGGAACAGAAATAACAGAGCACTGAGCAACAAAGCTATTAGCAGAGGTATGTATGCAAGCTGGACAATAATGCTCTAAAATCAGAGAGCTAAATGGGAACAATATTAGGCTGCCTGTACAAAAGAACATTGTTTCTAAGCAAAAAGTATATACACATGGGTCGGTCTATGCTAGAGCTGGACACTTAGCCACAGAGCTGATGGCAGCTGGAGCCTGGATACAGCAACAGAAAGCCAGATGCAAGATTTGAACATAGAGCAAAAGTTAAAGACAAATAGCTGTTGGATATAAAGTTGGTCAGAAATCAAAAATATGTACCTTACATGCAACACTATGACAATTACTATTTTATCTTGCACTTTACACAAAGCTCCTGTTGGACTCCCTTGTACCTCCTGTGATACCAATTGTTAGGCCAACTCTCAAGCTAGACAATTACACATACACACAAAGACAAGCAATAATACACAAAAAATTATGTCAAGAGATAGAATGACTCCAATTATGAGAAGAGAAGATGATGTTGGAAGTGGGGTGGGCCTCAATAACAACATATCACAGGTTTACAGGATCTTCCAACACATGAACCTTAGCATACACACCTTAAGACTCAAAAAGATGATGAGTGAGAGATAGAGAGAGAATAGATAGGTTTTCAAAGGGTTCGGTAAAGCTAAAATGCTCACCTACACTAACTTATATTCCAATGTCAATTACAATGTGTGAACATGATACAAACTGACAATATCTGTATCTAGGCAGAACTAGGAACTAGATACAAGAAATTGTGTGCCTAAGATGTATGATGAGTGTGTGTGTGTGAGAGAGAATATGGAGAATATGAACAATTTAGAACTGTTTTACAGCAAATCCGAATTCTAACTATCTAAATCAGAAACTAGTGAATGAACAAGTGGGGACAAAGGTAGACTTATTACTCATAGTATATTAGCTGACATGAACTCCTCCAGATGTCTCCAAATCAAGGTGGTAAGGTTTTCGGTACGCATTCGGTTCGAGGGAAGAACCTTACCTTCGAGGTAAGGTTCGTAAGGTTCGTTCATGTAAAAAATATATATATATATATATTTATTTATTTATTTATTTATTTATTTATTTATTTATTTATTTATTTATCAGTTTATTTATTTCAAAATAATACAAGCACAAATAGATTTCTAAACTCTAGTTTCTACACCATATACCATGGTCCATAAGTTATAACCATCAACAATTTAAAAATCCATCTTTTAGACTTTATGAATAATATCGCCATCCACTTCAAAGATTACTTCCAAAAATTAAAGTTATAACAATAATCACAAACTCAAGAAACAACGCAATGAGCATAGCATCCACATAACATGTATTAACTATGAACCAAAATGTACGTGAATAATACATGAAGCATGAAATGTCTCAAGTGAATCATAAATCGTGATACACAAACATAATAAAGAAAGGACATCTATGATGCCTGAGTCCACTGTCCAGTGTGACTAATCTATATAGTATAGACTCTAGATAATGGGATCAATAATCATGCTCCTCATCATCCATCCCCTCCAAAGAAGACAATGATGATGACTCTGATGGAAAGTCTCCAATGACAATGACATTCCCATCCTCATCGTACTCAGGCTCGACAATCTGAGTGTAATCAATGCTATGTGGTGTTATGTCAATATCATCTGCCTCATGAAGTGGCTCTCCTCATCGTCGTGGGCGCATTTTGCGCCTCCTTCTGTACACCGGTGCTGGAGCTACACTCTTAGATGCAATGCCGATTTGAAGCTGAATACCCAATCGACGAGCACGTGCACGTGTCACTCTGCGATCAATACTCTCTAGCTCCTGGTGAAGCATGCGATAGATATCCTCCTGCCCGTTTTGAACAACTGTCATCTCGTCCTCTATCTCCATCGAACTCTCAAAGATGGTAGGAGATACCTATACATTACATAAATGATAAAAAAAGAAAATTGAATTACATAATATTAAACTTAAAAGAATGAAGCAGATAAACTCAAGTATATAAAAAAATACATGTTTTGGTCTATCGGTTTTTGTTTTGAGATCATGCACCAATCTCAAGTTGGCCTTACAAAAGACCAACCTCTCTAACTGTTGTAGAGTCAACCTATTCCTCAACTTTGTATGAATGAGAGAATAGGCGCTCCAATTGCGTTCACATGCACTAGAGGAAGCATCCTACACAGATTATAATTTATGAGTCATGACTCATGACATCCATAAGCATTTTCAAAAAAAAAGAATTGAAACTACTATGAGATTTGAATCAATGTTCAGTTATCGATACAAAAAAATACATGTGATAAGACTCGTAGAGCATGTGGAGCCATTGAAGGATGACCATAGCCATAATGTAGCCACCACTCCAATGGCTCTGCAGTCACCTCTTTGCGCATAGATGTACTACGTGCATAAGCAACACCCACATTCCCCATATAGCCTATGAAATCTCCATCAAAGAGAAGATGATCGTCAAGGGACATGATGCGCTGCATGTACTCATCCTTCATGTGTCGTAGTTTGCCTTCTGCCCATAAAGCCGGACTCTTGAAATATGGATACAAGGGTGCCGAGAATCCATGTATGGGTCTAGATAGGAAAGACAGATAGTCCACTACTCGTAAAATGTCAGACTTCCTACAAAGTAAAATCAATGTTAAATCTGAATTTTTATATAAATGTATTAAATGAAAGAAACATACATAAATTTCAAAATTCAAATATATACTTCTCTTGTGAAAGTTCCCTTCCACGCACGATAGCTTGTCTCGTCTGCATATAGAAATGGTAGACAAGTCCAAGTGTAGAACCCCTTTTGTCCACTATACGAAGAAAGATATAAACCGGGCTTCAAAGCAAGAACAAGAGAATCAATTTCCTTCCAAAAGCTCTCATCCAATACTTTCCTTTGCACATAACGTGCAAGCTCTGTCTGAGAGTGTGGTACGTTTATCCATCTCCGATCTGTGATGGTCACACACAATGCATCTATGACTTTTTGAAGTCTACATGACACCAAATATATGTAACCGAATCTAGTATCTGCAGGCCGAATCATCTCCATGGTGCTATGAGAACAGAATACAGATAATGCCAAATGATTTTTACGTATAAAATTCACAATGTGTTTGGCATCATTCACAATGAGCTCTATCCATGGCAGTTTCCCGATATCCTCTAATAGGAGATCTACACAGTGTGCAGGGTGTCCAACTATTTTGGGGAACTCATCTTCAATCATTTCCCCCATTCTCTTACAATTGGATGCATTATCTGTGATAACTTGTACCACATTTTCAGCTCCAACCTCAAGAATGGCAGATTTGATATGCTGAAAGATAAACTCACCCGTAATGCGAACCCCCGCTCTACTAGCATCCACAACACGGAGGAAATAGGTACCTAGGCAAGATAACACCAGGATGTTTATAATATGGCGTCGACGTGTGTCACTCCATCCATCAGAAATGATGGAACATCCATACATCATCCAACCTGTCTTAATAGGCTCTAACTGTACCTCAATGCGATCCCTTTCCTCATCTAACATGGTAGTACGCAATCACTTGTAGTCAATTCCATACCAATCATCGCATGGACCGACCTGAGCAATGGCTTTCACCATGCGTCTCCATGCCTCGGTACGTACCACATTAAATGCAAGATTGCATTCAATAACACACCTCGCAATTTGTATCTCTGCAGCCTTTTGCCTCTGCTTTTGTATGGCCGAGGATATAAATGAGGCACTAAGTCCTTGCCTAGGACGTTGTGTAGGAGGGGTCGAGGAGTCCTCTTCCATAGTGTCGGCTCTTTGTGATGAAGTTCGACTCCGAGTAGCGCCAGTTGCAGGTTGCGTCATCTCTGAAGAAGGAACTATGTCCTCCATCATCTCAATATCGGCCGAGGCCAAATCACGACGACGTGCAACACAAGCCTCTTGTGCCAAGGCATGATCACGTATTACAATTTGAGAAATCTCCGGAGGAACTTTATCACATGCAGAAATGCCCATTCCTCCTAAACCAGACACATGACGTATAGGAGGAATGGGCATTAGCCAATGAGTGGTTAATGGTATGGGCATCCCACATGGCATTCACGCTTCGAGGCATATTGATAAGTTAATGCAAAACACTAAAGGCTCTCACAATTGAAGAATGCAAGACACTTGGGACAATGGCCAAGGCTGAATATGGTGGTGAATTGAAAACTTCAAGTGCTCATGAAATTCAAATGCAAGAACAAGTGCTCATTGATTATAGGTTGCTTAATACATTGTTGCAACTTCAGTCTTCTTGACACTTGTGTTGCAACTTGCACTCGGAGTCTCAAAGCTGAGATTCGAGAAGGTCAAGCGCAAGTGCTGAAGGGCTGAGGGCTCACGCGATGGCTTCAGAGAGCTCGTCACTCGAGCTCTAGCTCTATGGCAAGCTCACACACGGCTGGCAAGCGGTCTGGACTCGGCAGTGGGCTCTCGCAAGTCGTTAGGGCTCGAGTTTCAAAATAACGCACGTCGGCGGTGGCCTGATGACTTGATGTTAAAAAAAAAACGAACCGATCACTTTCGGTTCGTACCGAACCGTTCGAACCTTAAAGAGTATCGGAAATTTCCAGTTCGAGTACCGAATCAACCATGCTCCAAATGTAGAGCACAACTCCTCCAAGTGTATGAGAACACCTCCTCAAAGTAGAGGACCTGCAAAGATCTTCTCCAGGATCTTGATCACCAACAATCTCCAAGAGCTAGAGCTTGTAGAAGCTTGGGTGATTGCTCCTCTTGAAAAGATTGTGTCTTGAGGGATGTCTCAACAATGAGACTATACATCTTTATATAGTGATTGTTGAAGCTCCAAAAGCTCTTATGAAAAAGGATCTTCCCAAAAGCACTCGCAAAAGCTAGAATCGGCGTCGCCTGCGAATTATCAGTGCTTTAAGCTTTTATATGCGAAAATCGATTTAAGAAAAAAAAAAAACTTTTGCACGTCACCGTCCGCAAGGATCAAACCCATGCCACTGGGTTGAGAGGTTTACAACCTATCCAAGGCACCCAATGTGACTACTTGAAGAGGAAGCTATGAAAACCATATCATATGCTGTACTTAACTAAGAATTTGGCCCATTCTTTGACATTGTTTTCCAATAATCCTCCCTTCAATGTCATAATGGTACAAAGTTCAACAACTTGCAAAACTTCCGATGTCTGCAAATATCTCTTAATTGATTTCCACTGAATCTCAAATTGACTCTGCATGAACCTGAATACTTGAGAAGTTGCAAACTGAATGTTCGGATGTGTATTACATAGATATATCAAGCAACCAACTACTTGACTATATAATGTAGCATCAAATGGTTCTGAATCTGCTTCCAACTGTAATGACACATTGACATCCATTGGTGTTTGCATAGGCTTGGAATATGTCATCTCAAACCTTTCGAATAATTTTCCAATGTATTTTTGTTGTGTCCTATAGATACACTCATCTCTGTACTTGAATTCAATCCCAAGATAATGTAAAATACCTAAGTAGTTTACATCAAATGTACGCTTAAGTTGTCCTTTAAACAAGTGAAGGTCTGAATCTTTGGGACCTGTGATAATCATATCACTTTTTAGTGCATCTTGAACACTAGCCGGTTCATTCTTATCTCAAGTAAGAGCTAAAATATTATGAATCTCAAAATGTTCTGCATAATTTACATGGTCTATTTGTTGTCTCTTTGTTTGACTTTTGGTTCTTCTAGTGTATTCCTTTATACCACTATCCTTCCAAGTTTGATATAAATACTTTGGCGTATCCTTGAAAAGTGGTGGAATCCTTTCTGGTTCTATAGTATCTCTTTCTTTTGGAACTTTGGAACCTTCTCCAACTTCATAAGTCGGAACTTCAAGAGGTACTGATGATTGACTAGGTACAAATGTAGGTAATGAAACTCTCTCTTCACCTTTGTCAAGTGAATCTTTTAGGATTTGAGAAGGTTCATCACCCCCTTGTGTGGTTGAATATAAGAATCCAACTAAAATATATACATTGTGAGAGTAGGATATCACCTGTATCTGGAACATAGAATCTGTATCCTTTTCTTTCTATTGCATAATCAATAAAGACAGCTTTAATGGCTTTTACATCAAGCTTACCACGATCCTTCTTCTTAATGCGAACATAAGCTCGGGAATCAAATACTTTGAAGTAACTCACATTAGGTTTCTTCCCATAATAAGCTTCATAAGGGGTGATGACCTTCAAAGCTTTTGTGAAAGACCTATTCAGAATGTGATTAGCTGTATGTACTACATCAAACCAAAACTTGAGAGAAAGCTTTTAGGATGACATCATACTACGCATCATCTCAACAAGTATCCTATTCTTTTTCTCTGCAACACCATTCTGTTCTGGAGTGTAAGTAATAGTGAATTGATGAGAAATACCTTTGTCTTCAAGAAAAGACTTAAAGTCTTTAGACATGTACTCTCCTCCTCTATCACTTCTCAAAATTTGGATCTTTGATTGACTTTCATTTTCAACCATAGCTAAGAATTTCTTAGAGGTAGGAAAAACCTCATACTTCACTTTAAGACTGTAAATCCACGAATATCTTGAGAAAACCATCAATGAGCATAACAAAGTACCTATAACCTTGAATAGAATCTGTTCTCATCGGACCATTCACATTTGAATGTATGATCTGCAACTTCCTCGTCGTTGTGATGTATCCGTGCTTTGACAGACCATTTGTGAAGCTTTCCTTCAAGACATCCTTCACATGATTCTACATCATCTCGCATAGCAAAAGTAGGCAAACTCTCCACCATACCTTGATCTTTTGACATGCTTGAGAGCTGTGTAACTGATATGTCCAAATCTAGCATGCCATAACTTCATGTTCTCCTTAGGTGTAGTAGATCGAACAACATTAGCATGACTAATTTTGGACAACATAAACATGCCACTTCTGTTTTGACCTTGAAGTAGACAATGCTCCTCATTAGGTGAGAGGATCTGACATGAACCTTTCTTAAAAACAACTTTATAACCATCTGACAAGAAAGTAGAGATAGAGAGCGAATTCTTCTTTATGTTTGGAACATAAAGAACATTGGAAATTGTGAAATTTCCTCTTGCTTTGGGCTTTAGATTCACTTCTCCAACACCAACATCCAAATCATGACCATCTGCAATGGTCATTCTTCTACCTGAAGAGAAAGAAAGGAAAGAAAATACCTTTCTGCAACATGACATATCCTTAGTAGCTCCAGAATCAAAAATCCAAGGATTATCTAAGATTGCATTTAATGTTGCGTGATCAAAAGTTGTTTCTTCAATAGTAACACATGCATATGAATCTACCTTTGAAGATTTAGGTTTTGGATCATCTTCAGCTCTATTACCTGATGCTTTCTTCTTGTCATTGAAAATCCTTGTTTTGCATTCTGCTATGTAATGACCTAGTTTCTTACAGCAATGGCATACTCCTTTCTTTGAATCGAATGTAGTCAAAGACTTTTCTTTGGGAGTAGAGGAAGCATTAGGAGAAAGACTGGTAGACTTTCTTTCCTTCCCCTTCCACGATGATACCATGGCTTCATCATTCTCTTCCATACCTTTTTGTTGATCTTCATCTTGAAGTAACAAGAATTGTAGCTCTTCAAATGAAAGTTATGTATCTCTTGTAGAGAAAGATAACAAAGTAACAAAAGCACGATATGTAGATGGAAGTGAGTTTAGAAGTGTGTTTACCATCTCTTCATTTGAAACATTTACTTCCACATTGAGTAACTGATTTCATAAATCTTTGAGCTTCAAAATATGTGATTAAACTGATTCACCAACTTTCATCCTTATGTTGGCTAGTTGTCTCCTTAGATTAGCTTTCCTAGCAGGGCTTCTACTCTGATAGAGATTCTCCAACTCCAACCACGCTTGACGAGAGGTTCTGCAAGACCTGATTTGGGGTATGATATGCCTCTTGACTCCCGAGTCCCATGGCAATATATGAAAGTGCTAGTGCATCCCTTGAATCCCATCTGGATTGCTCTTCTTTAGGAAGTAATCTGGTAGTAGTACCGTTGACTCCTAATGATGAAGTAGTTCCATCTTCTTCACTAACCTCCTATTGAGCAGAAATAGGAACAAAAGGTCTTCTAGAAGATGAAGCAACATCTTCTCCAACTTTTCTTTGCCTTAGTTATCTTGTTAGGGATGTATGTCAACTATGTTCTGATACCAAACGTTGAAGTGGAGTGGGCCTCAATAACAATATATAACAGGGTTACAGGATCTTCCAACACATGAACCTTGGCATACACATCTTAGAACTCAAAAAGATGATGAGTGAGAGATAGAGAGAGAATAGATAGGTTTTCAAAGTGAAGTGCTCACCTACACTAACTTATATTCCAATGTCAATTACAATGTGTGAATATGATACAAGCTGACAATATTTGTATCTAGGAAGAAATAGGAACTAAATACAAGAAATTGTGTGCCTAAGAGGTTTGAAGAGTGTGTGTGTGAGAATATGGAGAATATGAACAATTTAGAATTGTTTTACAGCAAATCCGAATTCTGACTATCTAAATCAGAAACTAGTGAATGAATAAGTGGGGACAGATGTAAGTATGTTAGCTGACACGAACTCCTCCAGATGTCTCAAGATGTAGAGCACAACTCCTCCAAGTGTATGAGAACAACTCCTCCAAGTAGAGAACCTCCAAAGATCTTCTCCAAGATCTTGATCACCAATAATCTCCAAGAGCTAAAGCTTGTAGAAGCTTGAGTGATTGCTCCTCTTGAGAAGATTGGGTCTTGAGTGATGTCTCAACAATGAGACTATACATCTTTACATAGTGATTGTTGAAGCTCCAAAAGCTCTTATGAAAAAGCATCTTCCCGAAAGCACTTGCAAAAGCTAGAATCGACATCACCTGCAAATTATCGGTGCTTTAAGCTTTTATCTGCGAAAATCAATTTTAAAAAAAAACTTTGGCATATCGCCGTCCGCGAGGATCGAACCCACGCCATCAGGTTGAGGTGTTTACAACCTATCCAAGGCAAGAGGAAGCTATGAAAACCATATCATATGTTGTACTTAACTGAGAATTTGGCCCATTCTTTGACATTATTTTCCAACAGATGATAATATACTCCAAATACACAACAAAAACTCACAACTTAAGTTATGCACCTCTCAGAGCCAAGATGTGACTGGTAGGGACAAGTATGGTTGAAGTTGAACACAGTACAGAACCTCCTCTTATGTACTTTAAACCAAGGCGAAGGTACAATACTCTAATAGGTGAAGAGAATTCCAGATACCAGACTCACAAAGTGCTTCAACCCTCCTTGATTGCTGCTGCCACACAAGCATCAGACCCTCCTTCCAAGAGGTGGGGGTAACCTCTCTCCATATGTGATGATTTCTGTATGGCATAATGCCTCCTTATATATTATTCAAGGGTAAAGCTTTTTGATAAATTTATTCACTAACAATCACGATCTCAGCTTTTAGTATTTTCGCAAAATCACAACAAACACCTTTTTTGTTGTCCTTTTTCTCTTCCTCAACTTTTTTATCATCCATAAAAAGATGATCGACCAATAATGATTACGGTTTTGTTGTCAACACTTTTGCTCTTTGTATTTTTCCACATGCATCACTATCTTGTACATATCCAAATTTCGTGAAATTTCATCGGTGCATATGTTTACCATATCAAATCTAAGAACCTCCTCAAAACTACAAAATATTGGTGAAGACTCAAAACATGAACCAAATGACACATTGTTCAAAGATTTTCTTTAACAAGTTACAATAAAGATCCATAAAAAAAAAATATGGAAAGCATTGGCCTTCTAGAACCTAAAATGAAGCAATATATCTAGCAAAAGTGCCTTCCCCATGAAGGACACTCATAGAAGTTCTTTACAATACAAAAAACTCAAACGTATGAGAGAGGACCCAATTTGCTGAAGGGGCACAAACAATTTGGTTCACCTGCCCATAGTACACTAAAATCGTCGATTTTTATATAAAAATCGCAATAAAAATCGTTGGAACGTTTTTTACGATTTTTTCAGAGATTTTTTGGATTTTTTCAGAGATTTTTTGGATTTTTTTCAGAGATTTTTTCAAGAGCACTCAGCATGATCAGCCCCGTGCAAGTTGCTTTCCAATTCAGCCTTCTCTATTTTCCCTTTGCTTCAACCTTCCCTTTGCATTGGTACATACATTTATGTTTCAAAATATAAAAATCTCTCACAGTGAATAAAAACCCCGATTTTTATTTTCGAATTTAAAAACCTCTACGATTTAAACGATTTAAACCTCGATTTAAATCTCGTTTTTAAACCTCTTCTTGTACTATGCACCTGCCTAAAAACTCTCCTCCTATGGTTTCTAACACTACCATGAATCTTTCACCGCTCATGATGAAACACATAATTATGATTGTTGGGTGTGTGTAGAAGTGCGAGAGACACACGGGAAGCACACACAAAGAGCACAAACGCAGCAAGACACACGGAGAAGACGATGGCTGGAATAGCTCTCTCTATTGATAGATGAACTGAACTGAAGTAAGAGCTGAATAATATCCTTAAGTACAAGTACCACCACATATGAGAGTATCAAGTATGTGGTAACATGGGAAAAAACCTCTAGCCAGCGCTAGAGTAAAAAGTGCCCATGTATAAGAAAAAGGTTCACATCAAAGCTACTCGAGGAACACATAAGTGTAACAAACCCCCTGGAGCGAATGATGTGAACACATACACGGAGTGACAGATCAACCCCCACAAGGTAACAAGCCTAAAGCTTTGCGAAAAGCTTCAAACTTTTCTCGTGGAAGAGCTTTGGTGAATATGTCTTCCACATTATCTTGTGTAGGCACATATACCAAATCAATATCTCCTGCATGAAAGCGCTCTCTCACATAGTGATAATGCACCTCAATATGTTTGGTCCGTGCATGAAACACTGGGTTTCGTGCAACAGCCAAAGCACTCTGACTATCTGTGAGAATATGCGTAGCAGCATCAATCTCCATGCAAAGATCCATCAATAGGCGTCTCGGCCATATACACTCCACTGTCGCTGTGGAAACTGCCCTGTACTCAGCTTCACAACTCGATGTCGCCACTGTAGGTTGGTTCTTACTCAACCAAGATATGCATGAGTCTCCAAGGAAAAAGCAATTACCACTAGTGGACATGCGAGTATCATAACAACCAGCCCAATCACTATCTGTAAAAGCATGCAAGCATGGCTGAACATCTCTGCCATAAAAGAGACCTAAGCTCAAAGTGCCTCGGAGATATCTAAACACACGTTTCACCGCTTGCCAATGCTTAGTGCCAGGGCTATGCATGAATTGACTCAACTGGGAAACTGCATACTGTATATCGGGCCTTGTGTTGCATGCATATATAAGACATCCCACAGCTTGCTGATAAAGAGAAGTATCAAATGCATCACTGGAATCCTCAATCGAGAACCTGAATCCTGTCTGAACTGGTGTGGAAACTGGCTTACAATCCTCAAAGTCAAAACGCTGAAGTAGTTTTTCAACATACTTTGCTTGATGCATAACAATTCCCCCCTCAACGGATACAAACTGGATGCCAAGATAGTAGCTCAAAAGACAAAGATAAGTGACATCAAAAGTATGCTGCAAATCAGCCATAAGAATGTCAAGTTTTGCATCACATGACCCAATCAAGAGTATGTCATCGACATAAAGAACAAGCACTATAAGATCAGCCCCATTTTTGCGTACATAGAGTGTGCTTTCAATCGGACTACATGTGAAGCCAAGAGCAATCAAGTGCTTATGTATTTTGTCATACCATGCACGTGGAGCTTGCTAGAGACCATACAAAGCTTTATGCAAGCGACAAACCATATGCTCTTTCCCTTTCATAGCAAATCCAGGAGGTTGCTTCACATAGACCTCTTCTTGCAAATCTCCATTCAAGAAGGCTGTTTTTATGTCCAATTGATGCACTTTCCAACCTCGATGGGCAGCCAATGCAACCACGGTACGAATGGTAGTCATGCATGAAGTAGGTGCAAAAGTTTCCTCATAGTCAATGCCATATTGTTGCGCATATCCTTTGGCAACCAATCTAGCTTTGTAGCGATCAATGCTACCATCAGATTTTCTCTTAATCTTATAAATCCACTTTGTACCAATGGCATTCTTTCCTTTTGGCAATTCACATAACTCCCAAGTACCATTCCTATGTATGGAATCCATTTCTGATTGCATAGCACTCATCCATTGTGGATCGTCACATGCATCTTCAAAAGAAAGTGGCTCTTCATTACATGCTGTAGCAATAAGAGAATAATCCACAAAATTACTTGATGCATGGTGAGAGCTTGATCTTGTTCTACCAAGTAAAGGTGCACTCAATTTGCTGTCCTGCAAAGTTTGTTTCAGCCACTTTGGCATAGATTGTGCACTCTTGATAGACATGCGTTCATTATGTAAAACATCTTCAATATGTGCATCATGCGTGGGCTGAATTTCATGCTCAGTTTCAGCCATATTTTGACGCAAATGTTCAGCCATATGTGGCTGGAAATTTCCAACAGTTTTGACAATTTTTGGCTGAATTTTTTCAGCCATGTTTGGCTGGAAATTCTCTGCATTTTCAGCCCTATTTGGCTTGAATTTTTCAGCCCTTTGAGCCTCAGTTGGCTGGTCTACATGGCCATAGTCAAGCGCACCATTTTGGAACAAAGGCATGAGTGTATCCAACACATCTTGTGAGCTAACTGTTGGCAATTTTTTGCATTCAAGTAGAGGGAAAACTGAATTTTCAGCAAATACCACATCTCGACTCACAATAATTGTGTTCGTCAATGGATGGTACAACCGATATCCCTTGCTTTCAGCACTATAACCAACAAATATACATTTCTTTGCCTTGTCATCAAGTTTGTGACGTTGTTGTGATGGCACAAGAGCATATGCCAAACAACCAAACACACGCATATGACTAACCATAGGCTTATGACCATTCCAAGCCTCATAAGGAGTGATGACTCTCAATGCTTTTGTAGGGAAGCGATTCGACACATGACCGCTTCCATCCAAAACTTATGAGGAAGATGCTTTCCTTTAACCATACATCATGCCATCTAGTAGAGTTCTATTTTTACGCTCGGCATCACCATTTTGTTGAGGTGTATATGGCACCGTACATTGGTGTGAAATACCTCTTTCACGAAGAAAAGCATTAAACTCATGTGACATGTACTCACCACCACAATCCGTGCGTAGAGTCAAAAGCTTTTGTGAAGAAAAATTTTCAGCCATAGCTAAAAATGTTTTGAAGCAAGAGAATGCCTCATTCTTTGCTTTCATAGGATACACCCATGTATGGCGAGTAGCATCATCAATGAAGGTAACAAAGTATACATGCTTCCCAAAAGATGGAGTCTTGACCGGAGCACATACATCACTATGAACAAGTTGCAATTTTCTTGTAGTGTGTGTGACTATCTTTTGGAAAAGAAGCACGATGCATTTTTCCAAGAATGCAACCTTCACATGCATGCTTTTCAATGGACTCAAGTGTAGGCAAGCCAATAACCATGTCCTTCTTTTGCAAGTAGAGCAAACTATTGAAGTTTAAATGACCAAAACGAGCATGCCAAAGCTCCATTTCAGCCATGGAAGAAGTATGAGCAACTAAGGCATTCGAGGAAGCCCTCTTGTATGTTTCCATGCGATACAAACCATCACATAATGTACCGAACATCACGATAACATCGCCATTGCTGAAATCATGAACCATACACTTATCATCAATAAAGTGTACATGAAGTCCAGCTTTGGCAATCAACGAAACTGAAATTAAGTTCTTCTTGATACCGGGTACATACAATGCATTTTTTAAGAGAATCACACCTCCATTTGCAGCCGTAAGCTCAATTTCTCCTACTCCAATGATAGGATAAGAGGCATTGTTTGCACACACCACATGTCCTCCTTTAGGTGCATCTTTCAAAGAGGCAAAAAATCTTTTGCATGATGTTATGTGCTTTGAAGCATCACTATCAAAGAACCAATCCGAATCAGCCTCACTCATAACCATACATTTAGAATGTAAAGAAGCATCATAATGACATGTAACAACACATGCCCAAAAATCTTGAGCCATGTTAGCTTCATCATTCTTTGCATTTGCTGAATCTTCAGCAATAGACATTCCCGATTCCTTCTTCTTTTCATTGCATTTAGCAAGCTTTCTACACTCATCAATAGTATGACCAGCCTTCCGGTAATATTTGCATCTCTTCTTCTTTTGCAAATCACCATCATTAGAGGAATGAGTGGAAGAGGAAGCTTGAGGCTTTGGTTTTGATGAACCCAAAGCTGAACCATACTTGATTTTCCCCTTTTGTGAGATAGCAAGTGCTTGCGTTCCTTCAATCAAACCACTCCTATTCACTCTAGATTTCTCTTCTTGCAAAAGAAGAGACACAACCTCATCAAATGCATACATGTTAGGATTTCCTTTTGCAACCAAACGGAGTGTAGTAACAAAGCTTTGAAAAGATTCTAGTAATCCTTTCAACAATGTAGAAATGAGTGATGCATCCGGAATGATCTCATCTATGTTTGTTGCTCTTTCAAGTCCTTGATGCGTTTCACATACACATCCACCGACTCATTTTCAACCATACATACATCCTCAAGTTGCTTCCTCAAGTATGCAACACGTGCTTCATTACGCACGGCATACAAAGAAGCAAGAATGTCCCATGCCTGTCGTGATGTAGAACATGACCGAATGTGTGGAACTATATGATGCTTCACTGAAAGCGCAATCAAAGCATGAGCTTAAGCATCTTTTCCATCCCATCTAAGCTGCTCCTGTGTAGGTGGAGAAGGAGAAACCACTATACTCGAAGAAGAAGCTCCATCTGTGACAGTAGACTGTGAAGAAGAAGCACCTGCCGGTCTTCGATCTACATCTGCCACTATGTTCCAAAGTTGTTTTGCAACAAGAACATGCTTCATCATGTAAGACCACATCGGCTAGTTGGTACCATCAAGCTTATCTTCAGCTTGAAGCATGCCAAACAAGTCATTGCTACCTGCCATTTCACTAAGGAACAAGAATGTGATAAAATCTTCACTTCGACGAAAACTGAAATGAGTGCTGAAAACTCAGCTCACAAACCGTCACTCTGATGGCGATTCTGACTGCACGAATGGCTTCGAAATGGGGGTAAAACCTAGCGCGCCTAGTGGAAATGTTTTTGGGCTTCTGAAATTCACACTTCTATGCTCAGAAGTCGATTTGCACTGTTAAAGTGCGCACGCGCCGCGACTCGAAAAACCGAAACTTGAGAAGAAGCTGAACCTGCTCTGATACCACTGTTGGGTGTGTAGAAGTGCGAGAGACACACGGGAAGCACACACAAAGAGCACAAACGCAACAAGACACACGGAGAAGACGATGGCGGGAATAGCTCTCTCTATTGATCGATGAACTTAACTGAAGTAAGAGCTGAATAATATCCCTAAGTACAAAGTACCACCACATATGAGAGTATCAAGTATGTGGTAACATGGGAAAAAACCTCTAGCCAGCGCTAGAGTAAAAAGTGCTCATGTATAGGGAAAAGGTTCACATCAAAGCTACTCGAGGAACACATAAGTGTAACAATGATAAGGTCAATCTATTTTTAAGAGTGAGTTTAACTGCCGATGGTGCTATGATCATCATAGATTACTGAAGCAACATACAACATCTATCCTAAAAATCTTACACAAGCAAATCACAAGGTCTAATGCTCATGAAGTAAATCAAAATTGTGATAGGAGCGGTCTATTTTCAAGATTGCCACTGTCACCAATGGAAATACGATCAACATAGACGATTGACGCCAAACATAAAGCATCTATCCTGGATATACTTATAGTGGATCTTCAACTGCTCATGAAAACACAAAATCATGATATCTTTCATATATCAACGTGTACCAATGGCACTACGAATATTACAGCTGATTGAAGCCAACATAACAGGTTTATTCTAGATATATCTATACAAGCAGTCATCAAAAGTAAAATTCATCTTTTAGGTGTAGTTCGATAACTTTCTCCCGAAGAAAACGCATGTTTCTATATCTGCATGCACCCATGCGTGCGACCAAGCAAACTCAAACAAACACGCAGACGGACAAATGGACTCAGCAATCCTTCTCTATGCTAGTGAGGATAGGAAGGCCCGAAGGAGGCAGCAACTTTGACAAGATTGCTGCGTAAAGAAATGCTAGGAAAGAAAAGACGCCAGCTGATATCAATATAGAGCCCCACAAAAACAAATGAAGCGATGAGCGGGATCTCTGCGAAAGTGATGGTAGCCTAAAGAGACCAGCTAGGTCGGGTCTTGATTCCATTGCTTGTTCTCCTTATGGCAAAAATAACTCCTCGACTGTTCCGACTCTCATGAAAGAGTATTCTCCATTCGTGAAAACCACTGCTCTTGAACAACCATCGCGTGAACTACAAGTGAATACAGTTTGAATTCCAACGCTAAAAACTTATCGTGCACTTTTGTTTACGACATGGAAAATATGTGCGAGAAGAAATTTTGTATAACAGTTGTAAGGAGAGACTAGGGAAATGTATAAATCTTGCATAAGACTTATAAGGGAGAGACGAAGAAAATGTATACTTGTGTTGAGTGAGAATGGCGAGTTTGTATTCATTTTGGAGCTTCCCTGATATAATGAAAAATGTTTGAATAAAGGCATCGTTCTACAATTTATTGATTTATTTTGTATAAAAAGTGTTACGAAATTCTCTAAGAACAGCAATAGGAGGCTTATTTTAAGCCGGTCATGTTCTTATGTACCTAGACTTGTTGCAATATGTATCCTTTTGAAGCATACAGATATTTTTGCACTCTCTCACCAAGAAAGGAAAAAGGTGGCTTAATTCCCATATTTTGCAATGTGGAGGATCCAACTCTAGCATTTTGACGGTTTCTTTGGTCAAATCTTTTTGTAAATTATAAAAGAGAAGAAAGATGTTTTTGTCTCGATCATTAGGTGCTATAAGCTATAAAATTTGAGAGCCACTGAATAAAATCTCAATTTTAGTGTCATTATTTTCGATGCAGCATATCCATGAACTTTATTGTGAAGCAAATGGATATCCACAACCTTATTGATCATTTATTTTTTGTATGTTCTTTAACATAATCCAATTTTTTAAATAAACTTAGAGTGGTTTTTTGTCGTCCAAAGATACACATGCATCTATTCATGTGTTTCATGCACCTATCATGATTTAAATCGTTTTTAAGAAAAATTTGTTTCTATCTTAAGCTCTTACATGGAGGAAAGGGATGAATACCAATGGTAGGGAACCATATGGAGTCTTTAGGCCATGATGGATTGTACACAACATATGAGAATTATAAGTTAGAGTAATATAAGCTATTAATTTGTATGCCTTCTGCTGTTCCTAAACACGTAGCTATCTGCAAAAAATACCACATCTCAGGTGGTTTGTTAGGTCTTTTCTTATTTTTTTCTACCATACAATAGCTCCTATGATTTTAATCTCAAACAAAAAAAAAGGATCAGAATATAAAAAAAACTTTAAATTTATAAACATGCATGCACAGACATAGATACATACACTTACACTTACACATACATACTTACACATAGATACACATACCCACACATATACATACACACACATACATACTAAATACATACCCACACACATACATATACACACACACATGCATACACATACACTTATACATACATACACATACATACACACACACATACATACATACACATACACATATGCATACACTTACACATACATACATACCCACACATACACATACATACACACACACATGCATGCATATACATACACATATACATACACTTACACATACATACACTTACACATACATACACACACATACACATACCCACACATATACATACACACACATACATACTAAATACATGGACACATACACATACAAACATACATACACTTACACATACATATATACACTTATACATACATACATGCACATACATGTAACCCCACACACACATACATGCATATACATACACATATGCATACACTTACACATATGCATACGCTTACACATATGCATACACTTACACATGCATACACTTACACATACATACGCTTACACATACATACATGCACACACATACACATACCCACACATATACATACACACCCATACATACTAAATGCATGCACACATACGCATACACACATACAGACAAATACACATACACTTACACATACATATATATTGCACTTACATGTACATACAAATACACACATACAAATACACACATACACATACCCACACACACATACATGCATACACATAAACATATACATACAATTACACATACATACATACACTTACACATACATACATACACACACATACATGCATACACATATACATACACTTACACATATGTATATACCCACACATACGCATACACACACATACATGCATACACATACACATACACTTACACATACATGGCATACATACATATACACACACATACACATACCAACACATACACATACACACACATACATACTAAATACATGCACACATACACATACACACAAATACACATACTCCTAGACACACGCATACATACACAAATATACACATACATACATACATACATATATATATATATATATATATATATATATATATATATATATATATATATATATATATATATATATATATATATATATATATATATATATATACACTTACACATACATATGTACACTTACACATACATATGTACACTTACACATACATATGTACACTTACACATACTACATGCATATAGACACATACATAATAAATACATATAGATTTAGAAACATGCATTCATATACACACACATACACATACCCACACATATAGCTACACACACATACATAATAAATACATACACATACACACACATACACCCACAGAATGTATATTTGTGTATATGTGTGTATGTGTAGATGTGTACATGTCAGATTATTAATATCTAGTACCTTTATTTGCTACACAATTAGATTCTGATGAATGAGAGGGAACTTCACCACTATCTCCTAATCGGGCAAGGACTACTTATTGTAAGTATATCAAACTTTTAATTCTAATATTTGATAGATATATACATGATTGATATATGTATTTTTATTTTTATATTATAATCAGATTCTAATCAATCAGAGGGTACTCCACCCCCTACCCATGCAAGGACTTCACATTTGTCCTCCAATTAGGAATTATGATGATTTTTACTATCAAGAGCATATTATATGTTGGTGTAATTTTTGCTATGGCACATATCAAAGACCACGATACATGAGGTAGAGTATGATAGTTTTGAGCATGCACCACCACCTGATCAACGTGATAATGCTTGGGTATGTATTGATTCTATAAATTCATGTCATTATTTTATTTAAAAATCATATAAAAAATCAAATTATACTTAATATACAAGAATATTTTCTCGATGATGATAATGATGACGATTCTCCTACTAATAATGCTAATATATCTCGTACATGTCATGGACTTGTTGTTCATCAATTACAAACAGAGGTTTCTTGAAATCCTCTACCTCCTGGTTTATAGACTAAAACGGTTGAAGATTATCCATTGCCAACTCATGATCGTCCTCTAGTACAAACATATGATAGAAGAAGATATGGAGGATGGAATAGAGGACCACATCCTTTAGATAGAGAGGTTTCTAACTTTTGGGATGATCGATATATGATTTCCATTATTACTGCTGTTGGTCATGGTCTCTTTATTGTAGAGGATTTGTATGTGCCTCCGAACTCTGAAGTCACTCTTATGTCATTTTGTGGTCCTATATATGGATGGGGAGATTGGCATCGACTTACACATTATGTTAAAAGCATGAGTACTTATGGATCATGCCTGAATGAAGCTTCTCTTGCTAGTAGAGGGATTACACATGGAAAAAATGAAACATTATGTATTGATGTAAGATTTTACATGCATGCAAAATATAGCAAGTTTAATAAACAGTAGTCGAGGATACAATAGTTCAATGACTAATTGGACACTCGAGGAGCATGAAAATATTCATTCACAAAAAGCACTACCAAAATATGTCAACAAATCCTCCCTGAGTGATGTGGTGAACAAGGATCTGGCACTCATGTATAATGGAAGTGGCAAGCTATGTGGAAAGAGATCAATCAACAAAAGGAAGTAAGCTCAAAATTTTGTAGAAAGCTTCAAACTTCTTTCTAGGTAGAGCATACATAGGTGTCAATGTTATTACTTCATTACATGATGGTGATGAATTATTAGTGAATTATGGATGGCGTAGACCTCCAAGAGCACCATTTCTTTTTAGAGTACAGTGAATTGGAAACACACTCACACACCCAACCTCGTAAGGTAGAGGCACCCATCTTTGAGGAACTCATAGATATGTCCAGCCAAGACTTGAACTCAGGACTTCCTCCCAGAGACTCAAGATATCAAACCACTAGGCTATGTAGGCTTGGAGAAGAGCACCTTCTACCTAGAGAGCAATGAAAACTTTCTAATCACCTATCCTATGTTGCATTGAAAACTCTAATTGATTAAAACTCTTTTCAAATTGACTTACATATTTAAATTTATGTGTAAATTTTACTTTTCATTTATTTATTGAAAACTAATGATTTTTATTCATGTATGTAGATTCCAATGTATGATATTGATGATCTTCCATCACACCATTCAGAGTTGCCAATAAGACCTCATTTATCAGAAGCTTCCATGAGAAGGCTACACAAAAGTGATCCTATCCAATATGCAAGATTGAAAGGCCTATATTCAAAAGAAGATAAAATACAAGATTTTTGTGATAATGATGAAGATGATGGCATGGCAAATTTTATTGAGGATTGATATCAAAATGACAACGAAAGCATTGATATTTCTAAGAATGAGAAATATCTTCAAGAAGAATGTATAAAGCATATATATGAAGGAAGTCGTTTGACATCACTAAGTGAAAGCTTACTTATTCTCAATCTTCAAAATCGTTTTGGATGGAGAAATGTATCTTTTTTGGCACTCTTAAGGTATAAATTTTAATTTTCTATATATATTAAATATATATACACACATACACATACACATATAAATGTATACATACACATATACATGAATGCATACACACATAAAAACATACACACACATACACACATATGTTATGAAAGTAAGGCCAAAGTGCATTGAATGAATAATTTCTGTCTGCCCACCTTTAGAATCTTCCAAATACATTTGCTTCTCCAATTTTCCAATCAATCTAATATCTGCACTGCACTCCCATTTGATTCTAAAGGATGAGTAGACAAAAAGTGTTCATTCGATATGCATACGCATATGCATACACATACACATACATATGTGTTGGAAGTCAATGTACATATGGTCCACTTCCAGCTATCTAGTGGTATGCTGCTTTTGCTTCATCAGAGGTCAGAATAGGGAGAAAAGTCAAACCCTAATTCAGCCCAAAATGGAGGATGAACATTTTCTAAAGTCCAAACTCAAAATCAGCTAGGGCTTTATGTCAAGTGACCAAAAGCAAGTTAATTTGGGTGATGGAATTAAAGGAAGGCCTATTTTTTAACGATCATAATTTTTTAAAGAGGAAAAGCTATTTTTACCAAAAAGGCATTAAAAAAATAGCAATAGCAGTTTTTTACTCTTATGTTGGATTTTTTCGACAAAAACATGCACAAGCTTTATTTGGGAGGCTAAGACCTATATAAGGAGCACTATGGGCACTCTTTTGACAATCTTGGAGCAAGAGTTGATGCTTGCTTGTGTCAATTTTGGAGTTCTAAAGCTTTGGAGGTGAAGGAAGGTGAAGGAGAGGCTACTCTCTTGGAGCAAGGAGTCTTCTACAAGGTGGTGGCAGCTATCTTTTGTAAGTTAGCCTTATATTCTGTTTTTAGGGTTTTTGAACCCTAATTTCAGAATTAGGGTTTGTTGGTTTTCAGATTTGTTGCACTTTCTTGTGAGGTTAGTTTCACTTCGTTGCTCATTCGCTTCACACATACTCAGATTATAACAGCATAATCTGAAATTTTGTATCATCATCTTCTTGGATATTCTTTCATCAGTGAGTGCAACACATCATATGGGTGAGTAGTACTCCCATGTTGTAATTTGGTCATCTACATTTAGTGAGTAAGAACTTTTCTTACGTTACTTATCCTTGTCTCAAGATCTCTTTCTTTCTATCTCTCACATATCATCTTGATTAATTAAGTGTGTATGCTCAAAGGTTTTTAGTATTGGAAAGATCCTGTGGCCCCAAATTCCAACACTTGGTATCAGAGCATAATTGACATACACACTTAGTTAAGATGAGTGAGTATAGAATTGAGATTGAGGACAAGTTGGATGGATCATCTAATTATCCCATGTGGAGTTTCATGATGATGAATTTGTTAGTGACAAAGGATTTATGGAGTATCATCAATGGATCCTTAACAAGACCAAAATGAGAAGGCGAAGAAGAGGATACAACAACTTCAAGAGGTACTAGTGCTACTATCACAGAACCAACTCAAGAAGAGGTAACCACTTCTACATCCAGAGTCATAGGTAGTTCCTTACCCAGAGTTCCTCCTACTGAAGATCTGGCAAGATGGGATTCTATAGATGCTTTAGCACTCTTAGCCATAGCAATAAGTGTCAAAAAGCATATTCTACCACAGATCAGATCTTGTAGAACTTCTAGACAAGCTTGGTTGAGGCTTGAGAATCTTTTTCAGAGCAGAAATCTTGCTAGGAAAGCTCACTTGCGGAGATAACTACCAAACACAAGGATGAAGGTTGGTGAGTCAATTCAAACCCACATTACAAGGCTCGTTGACTTGAGAGATCAACTTCTAAATGTAGGAGTTGAATATATCTAATAAGAAGTGGTAAATATGTTGATTAATTCACTTCCTATCTCATATCGGTCTTTTATAACCACTCTTATCCTTACCACGAGAGATAGAGAGGTTACATTTGAAGAATTAGAGTTCTTGTTACTTCAAGATGAAGATCAATTGAAGGGAATGAAAAGAGAATGAAGAGGCACTTTTGTCTTCATCAAAGGGTAAAAAGAAGAAGAAGGATAAGAAGGAAAAACAATCCAAGATGGAAAGTAAATCTTCTTTACTTCTACTTCAGATTCTGTTTCTACTACATCTAAAGAGACGTCTTCTAAGAAGAAGGAAGCATTATGTCATTATTGCAAGAAACCTGGACATTTCATAGCAGTTTGTCAGAAAAGGATTGCATCAAAAAAGAAAAAGGCATCAGGTAATGTTGCAGAAGATGATAAAAAAGGAAAATCTCAAGGTCGGTATCACCATTGAGGAAGTAGCTTTTGATCAGGCAGCTTTACAAGTTCTTTGAACAGATCCTTGGATATTTGATTCAGGTTCTACAAAGCATATGACAGGTTGCAGAGATGTGTTTTCTTCTCTTTCCTATTCTTCAGGTAGAAGAGTTACTATTGCAGATGACAATGATTTGGATGTTGTGGGAATAGGTACAGTAACCCTAAAGTCAAGAGAAGGTGGTAATTTTCAGATTTCAGATGTTTTTTATGTACCTGACATGAAGAAGAATCTGCTATCTATATCTACATTTTTAGGTGATGGTTTCAAAGTTGTATTTGAGAGAGACCTTTGTAAGATCTTATCACACAAAGAAGAGAAGTGTATTTTTCAAGGTGAGTACAAAGGAGGGATTTTTATTTTGTCAAAAATCAGTCAAGCATATGCTATCAAATCTTCATCATCGGTGGAAGATATGAAGTTATGGCATGAAAGATTTGGACATATTAAGATGCATAAACTACCTTTCAAGAAACATGGTCATATTACAGCTACCAGGAAATTGAAGATAATACATTCATATGTGAATGGACCTATGAGAGCAGACTCTATTCAAGATTTTAGGTATTTTGTTCTATTTGTTGATGATTTTATGAGATATTCATGCATCTATGGTCTTAAGTTGAAGTCAGAAGTCTTTCTCACGTTCAAGAAATTTGTAGCTATGGTTGAAAATGAAAGTCACGTAACTATCCAGATTCTCAGAAGTGATAGAGGTGGAGAATACTTGTCAAACGAGTTCTAGAAATTTCTTGAAGAGAAAGGTATTACTCGACACCTTACTATTGCTTATACTCCTCAGCATAATGGTGTTGCAGAAAGAAGGAATAGAGTACTTGTTGAGATGATGCGGAGCATGATGGCATCCAAGAAGCTTTCACCAAAATTCTAGTTTGATGCAGTACATACAACTAATCACATTTTGAACACGTCATCTACAAAAGTTTTAAAGTTAATCACACCTTATGGAGCTTATTATGGTAGAAAACCTCATGTGAGTTATTTCAGAGTATTCGGATTACTTTCTTATGTACATGTTGAGAAAAAGGATCGAGGCAAACTAGATGTAAAGGCAAGGAAAGTTGTTTTCATTGGATATCATATTGAGAGTAAAGGTTACAGGTTTTATATTCTAGAGATAGGTGAAGTTATCCTTTCACGCAATGCATATATTGTTGAAAATAAGGTTTATGATAAAGAAGCAGAAATTCTAGAGTTCATTAGTGAAAATGACTATGGATTTTTTAGAGGAATTTGGATGTACATGTTCAGCCATATTAGGAGGGAGTTGAAATTCCTAGGATTGAAGAAAGAGTTGAAGAAAGAGGAATCTCACGACCTTCTACAGAGTTAGTTCCACATGAGACTTTAGTTCCAGAAATGGAAGAAAGTACTAGAGTTCCAGAAAGTCTAGTACCTCAGAAGGACATGTTCCAAAACCAGTGGAAGTTGAAGGGTCAGAAAGAGTTTCACCACTATTTAAGGATACACCTACTTGGTTATATCACACTTGGAAAGATAGTGGTATAAAGACTTTTACAAGAAGAACAAGGAGTCAGACTAGACAACAACAACAAAAAGATCATGTAAGTTTTGCTGAAGACTTTGAGATTCATGATATTTTAGCACTCACAACAGTTGAAGATGAACCTGCATGTGTTAAAGATGCACTTAACATACCTATTTGGAGAAAAGCTATGCAAGAAGAGATTGATTCTATTCACAAGAATCAAACTTGGCAGCTATGTGAGTTAGCACAAGGAAAGAAAGCTATAGGTGTAAAATGGATCTTCAAAATCAAACGGAAAGCAGATGGTACTATTGACAGGTACAAAGCCAGATTAGTTGTCAAAGGATATGCACAACAAAAAGGTATTGATTATGATGAGACATTTTCTCCTACGTCTAGGATGATAGTTATTAGGTCACTCTTGCTTTAATAGCACATTTTGGTTGGAATGTATATCAACTTGACATAAAGACTGTTTTTTTTAATGGGATTTACATGAAGATGTATGTATTCAGCAGCCAAAAGGTTTTGAAGAAATAGGTAAAGAACACTTAAGCTTGTAAAAGCTTTGTATGGATTAAAACAGGCACCTAGAGCATGGTATGAAAAGATACATACATATCTTTTATCCATTGGTTTCCATAACTCAGATGTAGCTCCAACTCTTTATGTTAAAGTTGAAACAGATATGATGATTATAGCAATCATTTATGTGGATGATATTATAATCACAGGTCCCAGAGATGAAGATTTGCAGATGTTCAAAGAATGATTGAAGCAAACATTTAATGTGAATGATTTAGGAATTCTGCATTATTATCTTGGGATTCAATTTCTGTTTAAGGATGAGTGTATCTATATGACACGGCAGAAGTACATTGAGAAACTATTAGAAAGGTTTCATATGAGTGATTCTAAACCTATGCAAACACCTATGGATCAGAATGTGTCTTTACAAATAGTAGCAGATGCAGAGTCATCTGATGCTACTTTATATTGTCAAGCAGTTGGGTGCTTGATATATCTTTGTAATACACGTCCTGATATACAGTTTGCAGTTTCTCAAGTATCAAGGTTCATGCAGAATCCGACAACGTTACATTGAAAAGCAGTAAAGCGAATCTTTAGATATCTGAAGGGAATTTCAAATTATGCTATGGTATTTTTGAAATCTACACCTTTGTTACTAAAAGGATTTTCAGATTTTGATTGGGTAGGTGATAGAGACACAAGAAGAAGTACTAGTGGATTTTGTTTTTATCTTGGAGATTGTCTTATCTCATGGCTTTCCAAGAGACAACCCACTATTGCAACTTCATCATGTGAAGCTGCATATCGTGCAGCATTTACAACTACTTTGGATTCAATTTGATTGCAGAAGATTTTCAGTTATCTAGATGTAAGAGTACATGAACCCATTCAGATATTTTCAGATAGCCAGAGTGCAATAGCTACTTACCAAAGCATTGACTAGAGATAGTCATGAGAAGATGTGCAGCTTACTGAAGCTTGTACCAATATGACATTGAAGGAGGGATTGTTGGAAGTCAATGTACATATGGTCCACTTCTAGCAATTCTACATTTTGGACTTAGCATTTTTTGTACAGTTTGGGTAAATTTTTTTTAGGCTACATAGATAGAGCTTGGCGAGAGCTATCTAGTGGTATGCTTCTTTTTCTTCATCAGAGGTCAGAATAGGGAGAAAAGTCAAACCCTAATTCAGCCCAAAATGGAGGATGAACATTTTCTAAAGCCCAAACTCAAAATCAGCTAGGGTTTTATGTCAAGTGACCAAAAGCAAGTTAATTTGGGTGATGGAATTAAAGCAAGGCCTATTTTTTAACGATGGTAATTTTTTAAAGAGGAAAAGCTATTTTTACCAAAAAGCTATTAAAAAAATAGCGATAGTAGTTTTTTACTCTTATGTTGGACTTTTTCACAAAAAACATGCACAAGCTTTATTTGGGAGGCTAAAACCTATATAAGGAGCACTATGGGCACTCTTTTGACAATCTTGGAGCAAGAGTTGATGCTTACTTGTGTCAATTTTGGAGTTCTAAAGCTTTGGAGGTGAAGGAAGGTGAAGGAGAGGCTACTCTCTTGGAGCAAGGAGTCTTCTACAAGGTGGTGGCAGCTATCTTTTGTAAGTTAGCCTTATATTCTGTTTTTAGGGCTTCTGAACCCTAATTTCAGAATTAGGGTTTGTTGGTTTTCAGATTTGTTGCACTTTCTTGTGAGGTTAGGTTCACTTCGTTGCTCATTGTCTTTTCACATACTCATTTACATAAAATAGAAGACTCTAGCATTGTTGCTTCTTTCAAGCAACTATCACATGCTAGCTCAAAAGATACAAACATTATAGATAGCAAGCTTGGTTATGTAGGAACCGTTGTTGGTATCTACGAAATATTGTTTCATATGTTCAAACTGGTAAAAAAACTTTTTATTTTTTATGATATAGTTTATTATCTTTTGAGCATGTAATAATGATTTTTTTTTTGATAGGTTATTTTGAGGATTGATTGCTTTCGAGCTGAGTATAAAGGTATTAATTAGACATTGAGAAGGGAATTATCTGGGTTTTGGGCAATTGATTCTTCAAAAATAATGCAATTTACTAGAGAAACATATATTCTTCCTAGGCATATTGAACAAGCATTTTTTTTATAAAAACCCTGATGCTCATCCTTGGTGGCAAGTCATTTATGTTCAACCTAGAGGTCGGTCATTGTTTGAATAGTTTATTGTTATAAAGATTGAAGAAAGTCATGCTGATGATTCATCATCAAATATTGATATATTGGCATCTCAAAGAGAAATTAGAATCATTGTATATGACAACAACAATAGTCTACTTGATGAAGATGATAATAATCTACATACTGATTCTATTGATGATGAAGAGGAATTATCGAAAATTGATATTAGTCCATCAATAGATGATGTCACTTATGAGAAGACAAATTTAACAATAGATGAATTAATAGAAAACAATAACAATAATGAAGACTAACCATGAGTAGATTAGATAGTAGATCCTACTCTAGTTATTGATTGTTTACTTGAATCGTATCAGACAATAGGTTCTCCTTTATTCAAATAAAATATAGGTGAATCCCTATAGAGATGAAAACATGTTCTTTTAAGTTAGAACATGACGCTCGGGGGTATGCCTAATGTTTTGTATATAGCTTTATTTTCAAGGACAAAATTTCTCTCATGTATGTATGCATATGTGTGTGTATTCATGTGTGTTATATGTATACATGTGTTAGTATGCATGTGTTTTTCATGTGTATGTATGTGTGTGCATGTGTGTGATATATGTATGCATGTGTTAATATGCACACATGTATGTATGCATGTGCATTTGTGTGATATATGCAAGTGTGTTTATAATTGTGTATGCATGTACATGTATACATGTGTGCATGTAGGCATGTATGTGTGATATGTATGTATCTACAGGTGTGTTTTATATATATGTATGTGTATATACATGATGTGTATGTATCTTTATATGTATAATGGTCCTCATTGATTCGAGTAGCGATATATAGAGTCATAAGGTTGGGAGGAGAGACATCTCTCTAGTAGGTGTTGGGAGGACTAGATGAAATGTGTATATATACTTCGACCATGTGGCAAACACATACGGGTTCGGAAGTATGAAAAAACTATGGTTGAAAATACCATATGTGCATGTGTGTATATATATTCCTGTGTGCAAAGTTGGTTCGTGATGCATCAGGAATCCCCTTTCCTAACTTTACTTATTTATACCTGACTATCATGTCAAATAAGGTTTCTTGATTGTGCTTTTTTTTTCAAGACTCAGGTTGATTTACTGTTCTATGTGTTATTTATGGGACTCACATACACATATATGTGTGTGTGTGTGTGTGTATATATATATATATATATATATATATATATATATATATATATATATATATATATATATATATATATATATATATATATATATATATGTGTGTGTGTGTGTGTGTGTGTATAAATAAATAAATAAACAAATAAATATATATATATATATATATATATATATATATATATATATATATATATATATATATATATATATATATATATATATAATAAAAGCAATGCATATTGTGCATTGTGTTGGGTGTGTCTAGAAGTACGAGAGACACATGAGAAGTACACACAAGGAGCACAAATGCAACAAGACACACAAAGAAGACAGATGGTTAGAATAGATCTCTTTACTGAACTGAAGTAATAGCTGAATAATATCCCTAAGTACAAAGTACCACCACATATGAGTAAATGATGTATGTGGCAACATGGGGAAAAACCCTCTAGCAACACTAGAGTAAAAAGTGCTCATGTATAGGGAAAAGGTTGACATCAAAGCTACTCGAGGAACACATAAGTGTCACAAACCCCCCTGGAGCGAATGATGTGAACACATACATGGAGTGACAAATTAGCCCCCACAAGGTAATAAGCCTAAAGCTTTGCTAAAAGCTTGAAACTTTTCTCGTGGAAGATCTTTGGTGAATATGTCTGCCACATTATCTTGTGTAGGCACATATACCAAATCAATATCTCTTGCATGAACACATTCTCTCACATAGTGATAATGCACCTCAATATGTTTCGTTCGTGCATGAAACACTGTCTTGTGCAACAACCAATGCACTCACACTATCGATCAGAATATGTTTAGCAACATCAATCTTCATGCAAAGATCCATCAATAGGCATCTCAACCATATACACTCCACTGTAGCTATGAAAACTGCCTTGTATTTAGTTTCACAACTTGATGTCACCACTATAGGTTGCTTCTTACTCAACCAAGATATACATGAGTCTCCAAAGAAAAAGCAATTACCACTAGTGGACAGGTGAGTATCATAACAACCAGCCTAATCGTTATCTGTAAAAGCATGCAAGCATGGCTGAATATCTCTTCCATAAAAGAGACCTAAGCTCAAAGCACCTTTGAAATATCTAAACACATGTTTCACCACTTGCCAATGCTTAGTGCCAGGGCTATGCATGAATCAACTCAATTGGGAGACTGCATATTGTATATCCAGCCTTGTGTTGCATGCATATATAAGACATCTCACAATTTGTTGGTAAACAGAAGTGTCAAATGCATCAATGGAATCCTCAATTGAGAACCTAAACCCTATCTCAACTTGTGTGGAAACTCACTTGCAATCCTCAAACTCAAAATGCTGAAGTAGTTTCTCAACATACTTTGTTTGATGCATAACAATTACCCCCTCAATGGATACAAACTGGATGCCAAAGTAGCTCAAAAGACCAAGATAACTGACATCAAAAGTATGCTGCAAATCAACCATAAGAATATCAAGTTTTGCATCACATGACCCAATCAAGAGTATGTCATCAACATAAAGAGCAAGCACTATAGACCAGCCCCATTTTTGCATACATAGAGTGTGCTTTCAATTGGAATACATATGAAGCCAAGAGCAATCAAGTGCTTATGGATTTTATCATACCATGCATGTGGAGCTTGCTTGAGACCATACAAGGCTTTATGCAAGTGATAAACCATATGCTCTTTCCCTTTCATGGCAAATCCAGGAGTTTGCTTCACATAGACCTCTTCTTGCAAATCACCATTCAAGAGAGTTGTTTTTATGTCCAGCTGATGTACTTTCCAACCTCGATGGGCAACCAATGCAACCATGGTATGAATGGTATTCATGCATGAAGTAGGTGCAAAAGTTTCCTCATAGTCAATGCCATATTGTTCTGCATATCCTTTGGCAACCAATCTAGTTTTTTAGCAATCAATGCTACCATCAAACTTTCTCTTAATCTTGTAAACCTACTTTGTATCACTCCATATGAGGCTTGGCATGACCGCAAGCCATCTGTTGCTCATCTGCGTGTTTTTGGTTGTTTGGCATATGCATTAGTGCCTGAACAACATCGCAGAAAATTGGATGATAAGGCAGTAAAATGTATTTTTGTTGGGTACAGTTCTGAAAGTAAAGGCTATCGTCTGTATCATCCACAGACTAAACGCATTCTGGTTAGCCGTGATGTTGTCTTTGTGGAAGATGCTATTCAGCCATTGCTTTCATGTACTAAGGAGACATCTGTTAGCTCCAAAGACATGTATGATACTTTGATGCCTCTTTTTACAGGTGGACAGGCTAGTGCTGGTCCTAATGAGGCAACTTCTCAGCCTTTGCAGGTTTCATATGATGATGCAGATCATTCCATTTCTGATGCAGATTTACATGATGCACTTGTTGATGAGAGAGCTGATATTGAGCAGGCAAAAACTATGCCAAAATGGCTGGTGCAGACTTTGCGTGACAGCAAATTAGATGCACCTTTGTCATATCGTACTCGTTCAGGCTCTCATAGTGCCTCCTTTGCATCAGATTGCTATGCTATGGCTGCATCTAGTCTCTGTGATGAGAATGAGCCTGTTTCTTTTGATGAAGCACAAAATTCAGAAAATTGGATGGCTGCTATGCAATCTGAATATGATGCTATAATGAAGAATGGTACATGGTCTTTATGTGACTTGCCTCCTGGCAAGAAGGCCATTGGCACTAAGTGGGTATACAAGCTGAAGCGTAAACCTGATGGTACAGTTGACAGCTATAAGGCTAGGCTTGTTGCAAAGGGTTATGCACAGGAAAGAGGCATTGATTTTGATGAGACCTTTGCACCAACATGCCGTATGACTACTGTTCGCAGCATTTGTGCACTTGCAGCCCATCATGGTTGGAATGTACATCAGTTGGACATTAAAACAGCATTTCTGAATGGTGACTTGCATGAAGAAGTGTATGTTTTTCAGCCCCGTGGCTTTGTGCAGAAAGGGCATGAAAATCAGGTTTGCAGGTTAAAGAAGGCATTATATGGTTTAAAGCAAGCACCACGTGCTTGGTATGAGAAGATACATGCCTATCTGATTGCACATGGTTTTGAGAATAGTCCAACTAAAAGCACCTTATATGTTAAGCATGCTAATGATGTGCTTCTGATCATTGTTGTCTATGTTGATGACATGCTGCTCACTGGTCCTATTGAGACACATATTGCTGATCTTAAGGCTGATTTGCATGCCTCATTTGAGATGTCTGATTTGGGATATTTGCATCACTATTTGGGCATTGAGTTTATGCACGTTGATGGTGGAATGGCTTTGTGTCAAACGAAATATATTGACACATTATTGCAGCGTTTTGGCCTTGAAGACTGTAAGCCTATTGCCACTCCTATGGAGACTGGTTTACGATTGAGTCTTCATGATGCTGGAGATGCATTTGATGCTGTTCTCTATCAGCAGGTTGCTGGATGCTTGATTTACTTATGCATTACTCGGCCAGATATTTAGTTTGCTGTCTCACAGATGAGCAGGTTTATGCATTGCCCAGGAGTCACGCATTGGAAAGCGGTTAAGCGCATCTTTCGCTACTTGAGTGGTACTCGGCTACTTGGGTTGTTTTATCCCAAGGGGGGATCACTACCGCCAAATTTGCATGCTTTTTCTGACTCATATTGGGTTGGTTGCTATGACACTCGTGTGTCCACCAGTCGTTTTTGCTTCATGCTTGGTAGCTCATGTATATCTTGGTTGAGCAAGAAGCAGCCTACTGTGGCCACTTCCAGTTGTGAGGCTGAGTATAGGGCAGCTTTCATAGTGACTGTTGAGTGTGTGTGGCTCAGACGCCTTATGGCTGATTTGGGTGTTGGCCAGTCTTCTGCCACCACCATCTTCACTGGCAGTCAGAGCACATTGGCAGTTGCGAGGAACCCTGTGTTCCATGCTCGTACTAAGCACATTGAGGTGCATTATCACTATGTCAGGGAGAGGTTCTCTGCTGGGGAGATCAGCTTGGCATATGTGCCCACGCAAGAGAACATTGCAGACCTTTTCACGAAGGCTCTGCCTAGGGAGAAGTTTGAAGCTTTCCGCAAAGGTTTGGGCTTACTTCCTTTTGTGGAGTGATTTCCACATAGCTTGGCACTTCCTTATACATGAGTGCCAGCTCCTTGTTCACCGCATCACTCCCAGGGGGGATTTGTTGATATATTTAGGTAGTGATGTGTGTGAACACTCTAGGACCGCCGGGGCACTTTTTTCCCTCTTTAGGAGGTTTTTTTCCCCCGGCTTGTATATACGCCTATTGCCCTAATGGGCTACTTATCTTTGTACATTCTCTAGTAATACATTCAGTCTTGTGTGTTGTGCTCCAAGCTTCTTCTTCTTCCTTGTGCTGTTCGCGTGCTTCCGCAGACGTCTATCTCCAACAGAGTCTTAGACAAAAGTTGGACCATAAGTCAAAGAAATGCATTTTTGTTGAATATGGTCTAGAAGAACAATTTGGATATCGCTTATGGGATCCTGAAACACGGTCAATGATCACAAGTAGTGATGTCATTTTCAATGAGTGCATAAACAACCCATTAAGGAGGTTGAGGTGAGAAGAGTGGTGTTTGGGGATACTAGTCCTCCAGGTAGCATGCATAAAAATGTTGCACATAGGGATGTTCAAGAGAATGTCCGATTAGATCAGTCTACATATGTTCCTGTTGAGCAACCATTGAGACGCTCTACACGTGTCTCACATCCACTTGATAGATATGTTCCAGGTTTAGATTTTGTTATGCTAACAGATGTTGGTGAGCATTCCTGCTACAAAGAGACTATGCAGACAGAGGATCATGTCCAATGGGAGTGAGTTGGGTTCTATTTACAAGAATGGTACTTGGGATTTAGTACCCTTCCCAAATGGCAGGAAAGCTTTACCATGTAAATGGGTATATAAGCTGAAATTCACATCAGATATTGCTTCTCCAAAGTATAAATCATGACTTGTTGCAAAGGGTTTTAAGCAACAACATGGTGTTGATTTCGAGGAAATCTTCTCTCCAGTGGTCAAAATGACTACCTTGTGCATGTTGCTTGGATTCGTTGCAATGGAGGACTTAGAGTTAGTCCAAATGGATGTGAAAACTGCTTTCTTGCATGGAGATCTTACATATGAGATCTATATGGAACAACCAGAGGGTTATGTAGTTCCTGGCAAGGAAAGTCTAGTTTGTAAGCTCAAGAAGAGCTTGTATGGACTTAAACAGTCCCCTAGACAATGGTATCAAAAGTTTGATGCTTTTATGAAGTCTCAAGGCTATTCTCGAAGCAAATGAGGATCATTGTCTCTACACAAAGAGATGCTCAGATGGAAGCTTGATATGTTTGATACTTTATGTCGATGATATGTTGATGGCTGGAAAGTCCTCTTATGACTTGTCAATTCTCAAAAAGAAGTTGAGTCAGACATTTGATATGAAGGATTTGGGGGATGCCAAACATATTCTTGGCATGCACATTACTCATGATATGAGTAAAAGATGCATATATTTGTCTCAAAGTGAGTACATATCCAAAGTACTTCACAAGTTCAATATGCAAGGTGGAAATGCATTGAGTACAACTTTACCCATATATGTGAAATTGAGCAAGGATGATTGCCCCAAATCAGATGAGGAAAAGGAATTCATGATCAAAATTCCCTGTCAGTCTGCTGTTGGTAGTCTCATGTATACTATGGTAGCTACGAGACCAGACATTGCATTTGCAGTGGGATTTGTGAGCAGATATATGTCTAATCCTGGAAAGAAACATTGGGAAGAAGTCAAGATGATTTTGAGATATTTGAGTGGCACTAAGGACAAGTGTCTACGGTTAGGTAGAGGGAAAACATCCATTATTGGTTACAAAGATTCTGATCATGCTAGTTCTGTAGACAATCCTAAGTCTACATCAGGGTACATTTTTCATTTTGCTGGAGGTGCTATCTCTTGGAGATGTCGTCTTCAAGAATGTACAACTATTTCCACCACAGAAGCAGAGTATGTTGCATCAAGTGAGGCATGTAAGGAAGCATTGTGGCTTTCTCATCTTGCTTGTGATATATGTTTACCTCAACATGTACCTCGTTTGCTGACTGATAGTCAGAGTGCCATTGCTTTGGCTAAGAATCCGGTCTATCATGCAAAGACCAAGCACATTGAGGTGAGATATCACTTCATTAGAGATTGCTTAGCCACTGAGCGCATTATTCTTGAGAAGTTTCACAATCGAGATAATGTTGCAGATGCTTTGACTAAATCTCTACCACAGGATAGCTTTTGACACTGTTGTCACTTGATGGGGGTTACTTGCTTCTTGATCTTACACAGTCACTTGTATACTGTGTAATATGCCCATCAGGTGGGAGGTATAGTTTGTATACTTACACTCAGGTATTCTTTATCGTTCTTTATTTTTCTCCCATAGTTACTTTGGCCATATTGGCCTTTAGTGGGAGATTGTTACCATTAGTGTCCATGTGAAAGGCCAAATGGCCATTGGATACTTCTTTGTATATGTTCTTTAATAAAACATTTAGTGGCCTGGTCACCCATGGACTGTAAGTTCGACCGCATTTGTAAGACCTAAGAGGTCTGTCTTCGTGCTCTCTGTGTACTATGTTTTCTGTGTATTCTACAATCTCTATGCAAAGTACCGTGTGCGACCTTAGGAGGTCCGTTTTCTACTATGAGGATATCATCACGGAGCTCTCGATAAGGAGAGCGCGTTGTGGTGCATCACCATCGAATTACTTCACTATCCTGTTATGGGAGTTGGTAAGATCATTTTGGCTACTGCTGATGGTAGTTCTTTCACTTTGTCAGATGCTTTGTTTGTGCCAAGGATCAAGAAAAATGTGTTATCAGTTTTTGCATTAGACAAGATTTGCTTGGTTGTGAAATTTGTTGATGACAGATGTACAATTCATGATCCGTCAAATGGCGACGTCATTATTGCTTCTGGCATTTTACGTCGTGGGCTGTATAAGCTCATAGACTATGAAAGATCTGTAAATGATTTGGCATGTGCAGTACATGATTCTCAAGCTATGTCAGATGCAAAGCTTTGGCATGCACGCTTTGGTCATCTGAATTTTGCTAGCTTGCTACACCTGCAGAACTCTGAAATGGTGTCCTCTTTGCCCAAACTTGAGGCACCCGATAAACGTCTATGTGAAGGTTGTATTTCGGGTAAAATGTGGCATTCTTCCTTTCCAAAAGATGGTTCAGTTCGGGCTACTAAAAAATTGCAGCTTGTACATAGTGATGTTTATGGTCCTATGCAAACACCTTCTTTTGGGAACTATCTTTACTCCGTGACTTTCATCAATGATTTTTCTAGGCATGCATGGGTATATCCATTGAAGGCAAAGTTGGCACTTTGCTTTATACATTTCGATTCTGAAGGACGGTTTTATGAAAACCAAACTGGCACTTTGCTTTATACATTTCGATTCTGAAGGACGGTTTTATGAAAACCAAACTGACACTTGATTTGGCGGGAGTCTGCAGTATCCAGCTATGGAGGATACTGAGTTTCATTGCGGTCTCACACAGAGTCCGTCATTCGCCTTAGATCAATTTGATTTGACATCACCTGCGATTTCAGACTCAGTATTGCGCACACTTGATCTTTGCGAGGAAGTTCACCTAATCGATCCTGTCTCCGACTCAACAGCTCCACCATCTGTCTCTAGTTATTTGCCTTCCGAGAATGGCGATCGAACTATCGGATTGAAGAGAGGAGTAGAGTTTAGGACTCAAAACATCTCATCTTTGATGAAGAGGCGAGCTGTAGACTGTGCGCAGGTAAATGCCTTACTTGCGAAGGTTTCTCGGCCATCTGCGGCTGCAGCTTTTGATGCTAGCGTTAGTGGAAACGTGGAGGATATCGATGCTACAAATGCTGACGGCTCAAGTCTACCTAAATCGACCTCAGATGAAACTTCAGTAATCACAGAGATCAAGCAGCACGATGTACCGCCATCTAGAGTCAAACGCAGCCTTGGAACATCGAGGTGCAAGCCTTACAAATCTTACATGCCAGCTAAGGATTCTACGGCGTCTTCGAGCATTGTGTCTCGTATTCCTCTCATGGATAACATTAATTCTAGAGTTAAGCAGAACTCGCCGCGCTCTAGACAAACAAACCCTCCAGAAATTTCGATCCCATCCAAAGCATTTTACAGCGTGATGTACTGCGTGAAGAAGAGATATGCGAAGCGTAAAGGGCCTTGGTTTGACGGTGTCCTCGTCGCACGAGGAAGTAAGTGCACATTGCAGGATACTGAAGGTAAAATCATCTGCAAAGACAGTCATTTTGGCAAGGCAACCTTGGCTCCAGATTCTGTTATCGAAGTAAATCCTAAATATGATCCTCAGGCGTACGTTATCACTGTTATGGCCGTTGGTTTAACCTGAAGTTGCAATGCTCTTTTTATGACAGATAAGTAAATACGAGGTAGAAATTATGAGAGTGGCCTCGCCCGAAGAATATGAGAGCGGAACCCTTTTCACAGGTTCTTTTGGTACTGACTTGAAGACACTGCTCGAAAGAAAGGAGAACGGTTCTGTTTTCCACTGTAACTCTGGGAACGGTGAAGGAAAAAAGATGGATTTGCATTCGAGCAGAACGTTCAAGCCGAAAGTGTAAGACATTAGTTGCTGTTCTTCTTTCTTTTGTTTACAGTCGTGCTCTACATTGATATGTTAGTGTAACGTCTGAATGCATCAATGAATGTCTGATCTCATTACAATTTTACATCACTTACCTGCAGAAAGGCGTTGCAGAATTTTCAGCCATCGATCACCAAGGTCTGTTTTCCTTGTTGCAGTTGAAGTAGAATCAGAGCTTTCAATTTTATTTAAAAGTCGAGCTGATAATGTTTACAGTTTCACGTACTAGTTTGGTTGATGGACTTGCGAGTTTTTCAAGTAGCCTTCATGGTCAATGGTCATATGCCCGAGTAAAGTGTTCAGTTTGGACATGCCTATGTCTCTTGATGTACATCACATTTAATGCACTGATAATTGCCATGTTAATGAATGATTGAAGTAATTATATGCCCGATGTGATTGGATGATTATAAGATGTGAACCAAGATTTAACGTGAATTTCAATAAACAAGTAGTCATTCTTTTCTTTGAGTGACTTAGAATCGTGGTTCACATCCTAGAAGCAAATACTTTGGCTGGTAATGTACATACAAAATTGCGTTTTTATTGGCCTTGGTCTTACCACGTGTTGATAAATTACTGTTGGTTAATAGTATCAACCACGCCATCAGATGTATTTAAATGTACGAAATCAGAAAACGTGTTGATTTTGATCAGGTTGTCTTTATCATTTAACGTGCAATGTTTATCCCATTGTGCTCACACTCAGCCTGTAAACAATGCTGATTCTTTTTCACTACTTCCTTTTCATGTAGGAGGCATTAATTTTAAATGCAAACCATCTTGCAAGCGGTTCTACCCCCGTTATGGTAGATCCTGTAAGTAGCATTGAATTGATTCACAGTAAGTTCATAAAAGGCTTCACTTTATGCGCGTACTGTTCGTATATTTATAGTATCTTGCAACAAAACTTAGACCTCACCAAAGAGAGGGAGTGCAGTTCATGTATGAATGCATTATGGGATTGAGGTCTCCAGCGTTTACTGGATGCCTTTTGGCAGATGAAATGGGTATGTCTTCAGTCACTTTGTATGGTTTCGAGACCTCAATATTAATGACAGCTATTGGTGTTGAATCTTGGTAGAGCAGGTCTTGGAAAAACAGTTCAAGTTCTTGCTCTTATTTGGACTTTGCTGCAACAATCATCGGTATAAGAGCATTTTAAACTCCAGTTATGTTCCTTTCGAGTATTACAAGTGGATAGCAGTTGATACCTATTTCACTTCTGTTGCTTTATACAGGGTCACAAGTCTCGGGCTTCTTTCAAGCATATCGTAGTTGTCTGCCCTTCTTCGCTTGTGGAAAACTGGGGAAATGAGGTTGCACTCTGGACCGATTAATGTTATGCGCGTAGTCATGATTCTTATATAGGCGTGCATTGTTTCCATTAAAGCTGTTTCATTTTCTAATCTCGGAATTCGCACTCCTGTTTGAGGGATCGCCCTCTTCCAAGAAGTAAAAAGAGAATTCACTAAAGCAGGCCAGTTTTCTACGCCTTGTAGCAGTGTTTGTAATGTTGTTCCCAAACGAATGGACATGGTCTTCAAATTAAAGGTTTAAATCTGAGCAGCATGTCTTAATGGTGCTGCAAATAATACATGATAGTCAAAACACTTTCTCGTGAAAGATCTTGAACGTCGTGCTCATGAATTCTGTAGTACGTACATGCGAAACACACTAAAGGTGAGATTTGTTCATGCAGGTCAGAAAATGGCTAGGTATAGAACGGCTAAAAGCACTACTTGTCCATGCCTGTTCACCAAAGGAGGTAATTTCAAGTTTTATTAGTTGACAATATTTTCAAAGTTATTATGGGTCATGCATTGTAAGAGAAGCTGATTAAATCGGCTGATCTGCATCGCGGATGGTGATGGTAAACATCGCGTGGTAGATGAATGAGTGAATTCTGATTGTTGATTTAGTTTTCAGTATACAGTAGAAAGAGCTTCGTAATTATGGATTGCACTTTTCTCGGGGCCTCTATCGGCTATTCACATCTCCTTTAATCAAATTCTAATTTTCCTGACGTTTCCAAGGAATTTATCCAGCCGAATTAACTTGAGAATATTGGATTGTCAATCAGATGGCTGAAGCATCTCTATTTGCAGTTTATAAAGGTGTTTAGGCGTTCCATCCAGCACTTGCCCCTTAATTATGTTCAGTTGATCTGCACGAGCGCTGCAAAGAACATTTTTTTCACTTCCAATGCAAATTCCGTTTCAAGCCATTTTATATTAAATTTTTCTCCCTCTCAAGGAAAATGACGCATTGAAAAACGAGTGAAAGGTTGCTCATGCTTATTTTTCGAATTGTTATACCCCAATTTTTTCCCTATTTAAGCACGCCATCCTAAATAAGTTTCAACGTAATCTTTGTAGGTTGGCTATCATTCCTCTCCCTTCCCCTGAAAGGATGCTTGTGCATACCCCTGAGCTTAAATAGTTGAGAGTTCTCTTCTCGGGCACACACGTAGATGTGTATCCAGATTTGGCTTCGAAGTCTAACAAGACCTTCAGCTCAAAAAGTATAGCTGCCTGAGCTTGTTTATGGCACCTCATATTTGTGAAATTGTCGAACACATTGAATTATGATTATTCAGTATTCATTGTATCATTTGTACAGGCAGAACAAAGATTCCTTGACTTTAAGAATAGTAAAATGCACCCTCTTTTGATCACATCGTATGAGCTGCTACGGAGACATCAAGAATTAATAGCATCTGCAAAGCCCGGCCTTCTTGTGTGCGATGAAGCTCATCGTCTGAAGAATAGGTAACGCGCGACTTTCTTTAAAACTGCAGTCAGTAATAACGAGCAGCTTGCTGTTTTCCCAAATGTGCCCTCTCGTTGCAGTGCGGGGAATAAGACTATCAATGCACTACTGGCCTTGAACTGTCCCAGACGAGTGTTGTTGGTAACAATCTTGACAAGTTCATTTCGTTCCTGTACTTGTAACTGGATGCTTGTGCATTAGTTCCTGTTGAAACTGCAGACTGGCACACCTGTCCAGAATGATCTGAATGAATTCTACGCAATGGTAGATTTTGCAAACCCAAATCTACTTGGCCCGCTTCCTGCATTCAAACGTCTCTACTCTGAACCCATTGAACTCAGCAGGGACCGAGATGCAAGGTCAGTTGTATCAGATTTTCTCTTTATGTTATTTATCCAGTGTACATTCCTGAGTATTCGAAAAACATTCCCCTTATAGTGATGAACAGAAACAGATTGGACAAGCCAGATTCTTAGAGTTGCAAGGAAGGACTAAGTTTTGTATACTCCGTAGAACTGCTGTTGTCAACAGTGGATACTTACCTCCTAAGAAAGAGTATGTATTTGCTGTATCTAATCCTATCTTTTGCATTGTCATTTCGCGCGTATACAGTAACCATCTTATCTATGCTAATGACTAGCAATCAGTTATTTGTGTACATAGTAAATTGTTATTAGAAAGTGAGTGGATTAAGACGAACTGTCATTAACTCAGTTTTTATGTTGTCCACGTGCATCCCATATTTCTTACAGGCATCACTGACTTTGTTCAAGTATCTTTCATGCATTATATGTAATCCAGTAAGATTTTCTGCTTAACATTATATCGTTTTTCTCATCTTCTGCAGGTATTTGAAACATGTCTCTCTCTTTCTAGGTTCTGTATGCATAGATGAGTAGACTAGTAGTTTGCCTATCTTATGCACACTCCTGTTACCAATCAGCTACTTGGATTGTGATTGGAATTGGAATTGCCAGTGCAGTGAATTAATTTGTAGTGGATCTTGGTGTTAAAAATCATGTTTCACACTTTCACAGACGTCTTTGCATCTACATTAGATTGGTCACTTGTGCCAACTCGCATAACCTTGAGTGCATATATTCTCCATTCTGTAGCAAGTGCAACCTTAATGTTGATTGTTTTGTGTGATTGTGAGTCGTGACTTGGCTATAACCTGAGAAACCATCTAAGAAACTATATATCTCTTTGTCAGCTATGCTTTCCAACATATGATTGGTTATTGGTAATGGATAACTATCCTTAATTACCTTTTTTAAATTGAGACAAACTCTTAGCTTTCCATTCTTCTTGGGCATGACAACTATGGGTGAGAGTCCAGACCCAGTATATGTGTTCAATTTCATGAATGAAGCCCTCTTCTAAGAGCTTATCAGTTTCTTCTTTAATTTTGGTTGGATAGATACCATTATATGTTAGGACTTTTGTTTAGAAAGTTTTGCATTAAGTTTCAGAGGAATTCTATGGTCACAAATGTTTGGTTCAACTTGCTGAAACAAATGTTTCAAGCTTTCTTCATTTGAAACGGATACATCATTGCCAACATGCATGCATCTCTTCACCTTCTTCAATAGTTAGGACTCATGATCACTTTCTTTTTCGTTTCTTGATTGTCGTATGATTCTCCTCTCACATCTTCTCTTTTAGGTTTTTGTACTCCTACTGTCCGACTTTCAATTTCATATTTTTTGAAGTGTTAAGGGGGCTCAAACATATCTGACCTCTTCTCATGAGAATGAACACTTCTTCATTAGGCTCTCTAGCTATATAGAATGTCTTCTTCAGCTCACATAATGTGTTCTTTGAATGGGGAGCCTCAAAACTTGGTTGCTAAGGCACATGTACCTCCTCCTCGAGGCCAACATTCAAAAGTTCTGATTTGACATGTAACATGAAAACTTGCCACTTCATCCAAGCTGTTACCACTAGTACTATGCGAATAGTGGTTATTAGAGCAAAAAAGACTTGAAAACCAAAACTCTCCACTAATGAAAGCCCTTGTGGTACCAATGTATCTTGATAGCATTCCAAGGTTCCACCTTCCTTACCCACTTGGTGGAGTGACCTCCCGAGTTCCACAGTTCATTCTTCATTAAGTTGTCATAAATGGTTTGCATAATCTCCTTCTACGTCATATCTACAAGTGCTTCATCCTCAATTATCAGCTTCATTATTTCCTTCATAATCTCAACCATCATGGCTATATTGGCTATGCGAGTGCATTCACATTCCTTATCTTTCAAGCTTGTAGACACTTTATGCTTGGGAGAAACACCATACTCGGATTCGATGGGTAGAAGGTAGATTGTGGCTCTTGGTTACCTCCCAAGACCATCCCCAAAAGATTAGGAATCAAGGATAACTCTAATCTTGAAATTCCAAAAAATAAAATTTGTACCATCTAATTTGCCTTCATTGAAGGTTGGAGGATGAACCCATAGTGTTTGCATTGCCAACTCGAGTTCCAATTCCACTTCTAGATGTTGGCACCTCCATTGTATTGAAGACTTTGTGTCCCATGAACTTGAAGCCTTAAAGCCCTTGCCTCCCACGAACTCTAGTGTTGAAGCCGTCAGCCATTGTGACATCTAGCGTTGAAGCCTTCGCTCCCACAAGCTAAAACGTTGAAGCTCTTGCCTCCCACGAACTCCAATGTTGAAGCCTCTACCTCTCATAAACTTTGGAGTTGAAGCATTCACCTTCACAAGCTTGAAAGTTGAAGCCTTCCTCCCACAAAATCTAGAGTTGATTCCTTGGCATCCATGATGTCTATAATCTTCTATACCTTCTTGAGCTTTGATACCATGTAAGAAAAAACATGATGATAAACTAGTGATGTAACTCTAATACCATGTAGAAGTTACCAAAACACACACACACACACATATATATATATACATATATATATATATATAGGATAAAGGTTAGAGAGAAAGAGAGAGATTGCTACTCATGGAAAAAATGAGAGAGATATGGTTGTAACGGAAAGTGGACTCAAGATGAGTAGAAGATGAACAAGCTCAAAACTCTAATACAATGGAACTCAAACACTACACGAGATAAATGATTCTATCCACCTGTTAGTCGGCCGCCGGATTGGCAATTGTAAAGACTGAATCTTTTCATATTCCGCACGAACGAAAGGTTGTTACAAAGATGTTTGTAATCTTTATAAATCAATGAAAAAGAGACGCTTCGGTGACGATCAGTGGGATCACCAGACTCTCAGTCTAGGTGATTGATCTGTAACGTTGCTGTGGTGTGCGTTGAGTAATTCTGAGTATTCTGTTTTCGTCGCTGTCTTGTTTGTTATCGATATCTATTCGGTTTGTGATTTACATAGACGACCAGAAGATCGCGAGACTGTATGCCTGAGCGAATCGTTCTGTGTAGTTTCCATTGTGATTGTTCTGATAATGCTGCGTACTGTTGTGTCTCTGTTTTGTTGATGTTCTGTAAGTTGTTTGATTAAGCCCCTTCTTCAGTAATGACAGTTCAGTACTGTGTGGTTCGGAATTCTGAATCATCCTGCGTCTTCTGTTCTGGTGGATTATCCGCACCTGCATGGTACAGATTGAGTTACTGTTATTGACTCTGTTGTGTACGGTAGTTTGTGTTGGATCAGTTCTTTAAGCTAGATAAAAGTAATCTTGTATTACGGTACTGAATATTGCCTGCGCTGAACGCTGAGAGAGCATTAACTGGAGTGTGTTCGGTAAGCTTTGGAAGAGTCCGATTACAGATAGTAAGATTGTGAAGCGTAAACAGATTCTTGATAGAGTTCTTGAATATTAGTATATTGCTGTGTATGAAGTGGTTATTTTGGGGAAAATCAAGCATAGGGCCTCTGTTTAACAGACCCCTTCCACTCCCAAGAACCCGAATAGGTGTTTAAACGCGCTTCTGACGGCAAGCGACGTTTAATACTGGTGCCGTCTGTGGGAAAGTGGCACCAGATTGTTTCCATTTGTCTGTGCGAATGTGGCATCCAGAGTGTTCGTTGATTGATTGTGAAAGTGGTCATAGATTGTGAATCGACCGTAAGGAAGAATAGTATGCAAAGTATTGCAAACGTAGTACATGCCAGTTACTCGTTCCGGTGAATCATACTCGAAGCATAGAAGAAACCAACAGTCCTGGGCGATACCTAATTTGCTAAGGACGCCTCCAAGAGAAAGAAGCGCAGATAAGTTTAACCCAGTTATCAAGAAAGTGAAGAACTCTAGTAGCGATTCCGGTAGAATTCCGGTGGAACGTATTGCAATTTCGACAGATTTCGATGCGATTGTGGCACAGTCTATCGAAGATATAGTCACTCCAGAATCTACTAGGATGCAGTATACAGTTAACCTAACACCATCTTGTCAAGATTCGAATTTGTCTAAGGATAGAAGCGTGTTGGCCAACGAAATCAGTGAAGGTGAAACATTACCTTGTTCTGGTGAAAATACGACAAATTTCGGTGATACTTCGGTACCCGTTGTCGAGAGTTCACAATTTTTCGGTGACGGTTTACCATTTCTTGGTGAATCTTCATTCCAGTCACCACTATTCGGAGGAAGGTAGCTTATTCGAAATTGAAATCCGAAAGATACTGAACGATATTATCAAGCCGGAAAGTGCACAGGTTGACGATACAGATTCTGACGGTTCAGATATTCAGCCTCGGGACTCAGAAGATAGTAACAATACAACCGCCAGCACGATGAGTGGGCAACAACAACAACAACAACATCCATTTCCACCCTGACCGGCTCCAATAGGAGTGACATACACCAAATTCGGTGGGTTTCCAGGTGATGATCCTGATGCCCACGTACGTACTTTTGAAATTAGTTATGCAGTATTAAATCATCCCCCAGATCCGGCATACAAAGCTATTGTATTCCAGTCTACATTGGTTAATGAAGCATCCAGATGGCTTATAGAATATGATTTTAATCATTTTGTGACTTATGAAGCAGTAAGGGATGCATTTTTGCAGAGATTCCGGTTAAAGAAAAATCCGGCAGAAATTTTTGATTATTTACAGAACAAGAAACAGAAACTGCACCAGACTGTGCAGGAATATGCCACCCTGTTCCGAACGCATTTGAGGCAACTACCGCCGGCCATGCAAACTTGCCGGATGATGTCATCACTCAATGGTTTATTAATGGGTTAACTCCGCAACTCAGACAGATTATGATCATCCGCTGTGTGGGAGCTATGACATTAGATGCGGTTATTGCAATGGCTTTGCAGCTCGAGAATAAGGTAGGAGGATTTACAGAAGATCTGGAATGGTTAAAAGCAAGTAAGAATGTTGCCGAAGACCCGACCAGACAGATGTACTGCACCACGTGCAATAATTCAGGGCATACCAGTGCCACTTGTGCCCTTAATCAGTTGTTTTGCGCTATCTGCAATATGACCGGACATTCCATCGAAAATTGTGCATACAACGCCAAAGTGCAGGGAGCAGAAACAGTAAATGCAATTATACAAGAACCAGGGAAGCCTACCAATCACTATGTACCTCTTCAAATGAGAAACAACCAGTAGCAAGGCTATCGAAATTATCGAGGATAGAGAAATAATAACTACAATGCAAACCGCTGGCAGACAGGTCCACCACAAGAAGGTAATGCTTTGCCACCTCCTCGTTGTCATTTCTGTGGTGAATTAGGACACATTCGAAGATTTTGTAAAGATGCGGCCGAATATGATCAAAGGAAGAAGGAGCGTCAAAACCCAATGACAAATATGGTTCATATCACACCCATAGAAACACAAGCTGCAGTAGTTCAGACCAGATCCGGCAAGCCACTACAACCAGCAGCTTAGATATTTGAACCAGGCATCCGTGAACAAAGAATGTATGACAAAGCAAGTAAATGGACCACCCAAGAACCTACAGTGTTCCCAGACTCGATTCCGGTGACCCAAGTTCCGCTGTCAAAAGAAATTGCACAAGAGCGAGAGTCAATCCCAGTAACCGACGCATCGTCTTCAAAATTGGTGAAAAGTACAAATCAAGCAGATCAAGCATGGGAAATTTTATCTAAAGCATCCATTACTCTCCCTCTTTGCCAGTTACTTGCATTAGTACCAGGAGTTCGGCAACAGTTTCAGCAACAGTTCAGTCTTGAGTCTACCTGCATTCCAGCAACGGCAACAATACATCCAGAAACTGACTTTACTCGGTTCCTTTAATTACGGCATGGTACAAAAATCATAAAATTACTCAAGTATTAATTGATGGTGGGTCCGGTGTAAACATAGCTACTGCAACACTTTGTAAAAAGTTAGGATGGACCGAAATTGAACCTGTGCAGTTTTTTGTTAGAATGGCCGACCAATCCAGAGTCCATCCAGTAGGACTCGTACGGAATGTGCCAATCACTTTGCAGGGAACCACTTTTAAGATTACTTTTGTAGTTCTAGAACTACCGGAGTCTAGTCTTGATTATAACCTTCTTTTCGGCCGTCCTTGGCTGTTATACAGGATTGGTCCGCACAGGAACTCACTTCCAAAGACAATAACCGAAAATATGTTGTGAAATTAGATGCTATTCAGCCTTGTGAACTACATGCTAGACCTTATGTGGCACAACCAGTTCACATGCTAGATGGTTTATCCGATGACGAAGAAGAAGAATTTTTGAAGAATAACATAGATTTAATTTCCTTAGGGACTGTTGATTTACAATCTGTTGTAAATCACTGGAATCCGGCAGTTTGTACGGTGATGCCTGTGACCGAAGAAGTAGAAACAGAAAAAACTGTTGCTAAGGATGAAACTGCTATACAACAACTTTTACAATCAGTCGATGATTTAGAAAAACCTCGTCAATTCTATGTTCTAGAAGATGAGTTGATCACATATAATTTAGGGGATGAAGTTAATCCACGACCTGTCAAAATAAAGGAAGGATTGTCTGAAGTATTTCAAGCAGATTTGATCCAGTTACTCCGTGAGTTCGTTGATGTTTTTGCATGGGATTACCGTGACATGAAGGGTCTTGATCCTCGCATATATCAGCATCGAGTTGTACTTAAACCGAAAGCAAAACCAATTAAACAACCCAGCTACCGGATGAATCCTAACTACGCAGCACAAGTAAAGGCAGAGCTTGATAGGTTATTAAAAGTTGGATTCATTGTTCCAATAGAACATGTTGAGTGGATATCACCCATTGTTATCGTCCCTAAGAAGAATAAGCAGCTACGCATATGTGTGGATTACCGGAAACTGAATGCAGCTACGGTGCCAGATCCGTTTCCTCTTCCATTTCTTGATACAATGCTGGATAGAGTGGCTGGGCACGAAATGTATTCATTTCTGGATCGATATAGTGGGTATAATGAGGTCAGAATGGCTGAGGAAGATATACCAAAAACAACGTTCATTACCAATTGGGGTGTTGTTGCTTGTACAGTTATGTGGTTTGGATTAAGAAATGCTCCTAGTACTTTTCAATGATGTATGCAGGAAATCTTCTCCCCCTATCTTACTTCTTTCATGCAAGTATATCTAGATGATTTCTCTTTATTTGGTAAGATGGTAGCACACCTGTATCATTTACGGTGTTGCTTTGAGAAGTGTCGTGAATACAGACTCTGCATGAACCCAAACAAGTCTGTGTTTGCGGTTTCATGTGGTAAGCTGCTTGGTCATATTGTGTCTGCACAAGGCATACAAGTCGATCCAGATAAAATTGCAGCTGTTTTAGAAGCACATGTGCCTACTACGCCGAAAGAAGTCATGCGATTCATGGGTCAAGTCAGGTGGCATGGTCGACATTTACGGTGGCTCGCTCATTTGGCAATACCTCTCAATAGATTAATAACCAGTACTCCTCGACAGTTTGTTTGGACTCAGGAATGTCAAACAACATTTGATCGTCTCAAAAGCTTATTAACGCAGGTTCCAATTCTACAACCTCCTGATTGGGAACGTCCATTTCATGTTTTTTTGTAGACGCATCAGATATCGCCATTGGCAGTGTGTTAATGCAACAAACTGATAAGTGGTTCCGGCCTGTTTATTATGCGAGTAGAAGATTTGCTCCTGCAGAAAAGAATTATTCAATAACTGAAAGAGAATGCCTTGGTTTAGTGTATTCTGTAAAGAAATTCAGGCACTATTTACTTGGCCGCAAATTTACTTTTCATGTAGATCATGCTTCACTTGTCTATCTGGTACGGCAACAACATTTAGGTGGTCGATTAGCGCGTTGGGTTCTACTTTTACAAGAGTTTGATTACGAAGTAACTCATCGGTCCGGCAGTTCACATGCATTAGCAGATTTCCTTTCTCGCTTAGATTCCGGTGAAGCTCCGGTCGGTGTAGATGACACCACACCCGCGATTTATGTTACTGAACCAACTAATGATGAATCTGCAGAAACCCCTATGCCATCTACATATTATGATCAGATATTAACTTTTCTTACTGATGGATGTCTTCCTTCTCATATTTCTCCTACAATGCGTAAGAAAATTGCAGTTTACAGTCGCAAATTTCAGTTGATTGCTGAAGAGTTGTATTATATGGATCGCACTGGAGTTTTACTTCGTTGTATTCCTCCACATGAAGTAAACTAAGTTATAGCTTTTGCACATTCAATACCTTCCTGTGGGCATTTTGCAGCAGATTTAACGTACCGGAAAATTCTGCAAAGCGGACTATGGTGGCCCACTATGTACATAGATATATCTCAGTTTGTTAAAAATGTGACAATTGTCAGCGATCTGGACAGCCGTTACAACGCCATTTTTTCCCTCTACAACCTGTCTTACCTTTAGAACCTTTTCAGAAGTGGGGCCTTGACTTTATTGGGCCAATTACACCTCCAACCATACTCAGTAATAATCGCTATATTCTGACATGTACAGATTATGCTACCAGATGGGCAGAAGCTTTGGCTTTACGGTCTGCTACAACTATTTCGGTAGCAAAGTGTCTAATGAAAGATGTATTTCCAAGATTTGGACTACCTCTGGAGCTTGTGACAGATCAAGGCACGCATTTTGTTAACAATTTAATGAAAGTACTCACACATTCTTTTCAGATTATGCATAAGTTCAGTTCACCGTATTATCCTCGTGCAAATGGCTTAGCTGAAAGTACAAACAAGACTTTGTTGAATATGCTTCGTAAACTGATTCTGGAATCACCGGAAAGATTGCATCGACTTTTACCTGCAGTTTTATGGGCATACCGGACTACATACAAGGTAGCAACAGGACTAACCCCTTTCAAACTAACTTATGGATTGGAAGTCATAGCACCAATGGAGATCATTGTGCCAAGTTTACGTGTAGCCATCACCCAGAAACTGTTACCTGAAGAATCTTTGTCATTTCGGTTGGATACTCTCAGAGAACTAGATGAGCATCGTTGGGAAAGTTTTCTGACTATTCAGGAAGTGCAATTAAGGCAGGCTCGTACTCATGACCGGTATCTTAAAACTCCAGTTTTTAAGATAGGACAGCTTGTGTTATTTTATAATGCAAAATCAAATCGCTCGGCTTGAAAATTCAAGTTACGATGGTTTGGTCCCTACCGGATTACTGAACAAGTAGGTATAGCTACTTTTCGGTTGACTACTTTGACCGAAATTCCTCTTCCGAAAGTCATCAATGGTTCAAAGTTGCGGTCGTATCATCAAGCATCTGATTACAGAGCAGAGTTTGCCTATCACTTTCCTTCCATCTCGTATCGTAATCACCCTCCAAACCTTTGCTTATGCATTTTGGCTCTCTCCGCAAGGTCGGGAGAATGGCCCTAATCTTCCGTTAGCCACAATGAACCAATTATTCCCTAGGCACTCTTCCAATGAATATGCAATCCTCTGTCGCCCCGAACCTGAACGATCAGCATTACAATTCTTAGTAGCCATCCTCAACCTGCAGAAACGCACATATGGCATCTCTCGACCCTTTTACTCCGCCATAGATCTAGCTGCCAGAGAACCTGTAAACTTTGCCTCATACTTTTTCCGCCGCATTCACAAAGAATGCGTTTCTATCATTAAACAGGTCAATAAGGGAGATATGCCACGATCGAGATTACCGCATATTATTTCTTTTCTGTTTCCGACTATACAAGCAGCACAACCACCACCCCGAGGACCCGTTATGCACCATGAAGAATCTGCACAGATCTTAGAAGATGATGAAGAGGATGACGAAGAGATTTTCCACCTCCTCCGCCGCAAAAGAATTAGAATAAGTTCATCTGACAGTGAAGTACAGGGTTCAGCCGCAAATGATAAAGCAGATAACAATGAAGAGGAAGGGAATGAAGATTAGACTTTCCACGACACCGCAACATCAATTCATCATGATTCATCAGCGCAGTCTTCTTCAGAGAAGACCCAAGAGCATGAGGATACCAACAACTCTACAGATAATTCTACTAAAGAACAATCTCAGCAACAATCTGAGCAGGAAAAGCAACAGGATGAACAACCTATAATTAAAGAAATTTTCGAAGAACTGCTTAGAGTAGTGGAGTCTACAGCCACCGACCCTGATGACACTACGCAACCAACCACCGAAAAGGTAATCGACACAACTACTATTCTTCTTACTCATCCACCCGAACCTCCAATTCAGCCCACCATCCCTGTTCCACACATTGTCACTGACGAACCTACCGCTTCATCATCCTCGTCACCAAACTATTCTCCACCTAATTCCCATCAGCTCCTCACAACCTCTTCATCTCAACCTCGTTCTCATCCTTCGCTTCCTTCACTCCCTGTATTTTTTGAGCTAGCATCCATGGGACAAATGCTAATCCAATTATCGCAACAACTACCTATACAAATGAAGGAAGTGACTGATAACATCCGGGATGAATTACAACATAAGGTTGATGTTCTGGAAGCTGATATTAGCCCACTCCAGGAAGAACTCGTCGAAGTCAAAGCAAAAAGTCATAATTTAAGTGAACAGATTAAGGAGCTACAGGCCCGACTTGCCGACCAGGAGACAATTATAAATCAAAGAGATGCTGTCTTGGCCGAAGTCAGAACAAAGGAAGACTTATTGTGCGTTGCAGAGGCTGAAAATAGGCATTTGAAACAATTAGTCGAAGACAAGGAGGATGCATGTATAGCTTTAGGCAATCTGTTAGAAGAAACCAGACAACAGCTAAATGAAGCAGTACAGAAAGGACAAGAGATTGCAGATTTGCTTAAAAAGACTAATGAAGAACTCTAGAGAAATAAGATTGATTTATTTGAAGTAAACAATATTCTTAAACGCAAATTGATCGGGGAAGCGCAATTACAGAAAGAGATTGCAAGTACCCGTCGAGAGCGCGACGCCTATTACAAAACAATCCAATTTCAGAATTAGGAGATAGAAAGAAGAGAATATCATCTGGATACACATAAAGAAAGATTATCCAACATTGATAAACAAATTGCCGACATGAAGGTCACTAGGGATGCAGCTCTTTCGAATGGATTCTATTTACAGGAAGCTTTTCTGCAGACTAAAGCAAAAGTTTTGATGTCCCAGGTTATTTCTTTAAGTTCAGTACGCACAGATTCTCATCTAGTAGAACCAGACATTTTGAAGCAGATGATAGAATCATTAAAGAAGAAAATTGCTCTGACTTTTAGATTAGCAAGATCAATGTATTTAGAAGGTATAGTTGATGAACCATAGGATTTTTTGTATACTTGCGGGTTCGAGTCCATCATGCGTTCCAGTGTTAGTCGGCCGCCGAATTGGCAATTGTAAAGACTGAAGCTTTTCATATTCCGCACGAACGAAAGGTTGTTACAAAGATGTTTGTAATCTTTATAAATCAATGAAAAAGAGACTCTTCGGTGACGATCAGTGGGATCACCTGACTGTCTGTCTGGGTGATTGATCTGTAACGTTGTTGTGGTGTGCGTTGAGTAATTCTGAGTATTCTGTTCTCGTCGCTGTCTTGTTTGTTATCGATACCTGTTCGGTTTGTGATTTACATAGACGACCAGAAGATCGCCAGACGCTTCGGTGACGATCAGTGGGATCACGAGACTGTCTGTCTGGGTGATTGATCTGTAACGTTGTTTTGGTGTGCGTTGAGTAATTCTGAGTATTCTGTTTTCGTCGCTGTCTTGTTTGCTATCGATACCTGTTCGGTTTGTGATTTACATAGACGACCAGAAGATCGCAAGACTGTCTGTCTGAGCGAATCGTTCTGTGTAGTTTCCATTGTGATTGTTTTGATAATGCTGTGTACTGTTGTGTCTCTCTGTTTTGTTGATGTTCTGTAAGTTGTTTGATGAAGCCCCCTGCTCCAGTAATGACAGTTCAGTACTGTGTGGTTTGGAATTCTGAATCATCTTGCGTCTTCTGTTTTGGTGGATTATCCGCACCTGCACGATACAGATTGAGTTACTGTTATTGACTCTGTTGTGTACGGTAGTTTGTGTTTGATCAGTTCTTTAAGCTAGACAAAAGTAATCTTGTATTACGGTACTGAATATTGCCTGTGCTGAACGCTGAGAGAGCATTAACTGGAGTGTGTTCGGTAAGCTTTGGAAGAGTCCGATTATAGATAGTAAGATTGTGAAGAGTAAACAGATTCTTGATAGAGTTCTTGAACATTAGTATATTGCTGTGCATGAAGTGGTTATTTTGGGGAAAATCAAGCATAGTGCCTCTGTTTAACAGACCCCTTCCACTCCCAAGAACCCGAATAGGTGTTTAAACGCGCTTCTGATGGCAAGCGATGTTTAACACACCCATGCACCTCCTATATGGAGCTTAGATGGTGATCCAGATAGTTACTAGGTGAAGGGCTATAGGCCAACACAGTGGGTACTTTTATGGACACCTTAGTGGTTCCAAGTATCACAAACTATGATTATAGATTGGGAAGAGACCATCCTTATGAGGTCCAATATTCTCCCACCATGTTGCATTATCAACTAGTTTTGTGAATTCCTTTCCTTCTATAGTGGAAGCCTCTTGCATTACTGCAAGTTCATCACTCAATAGTAGGCCTCTTGAAACACCACTACACTTCACAACACAATGTAACATGATGTTATATGCAAATCGTGTTCAGGATATTTAAGCAAAACAAGAGAAGATCTTTTGTTGAACTCATTATTCACATGTGAATGATTGTTGATGAAGCTCATTAATGCATTTGGCTCATTGATTGAAGGCAAAATCCAATCCAAAGTGCCAATGTCTTTGAGAATATTATTTAGGCAATGAGCCATGCAAAAACTCTTCGAAGTGGGGTGGGCCTCAATAACAATATTAATCACAGGTTTACAGGATCTTCCAACACATGAACCTTTGAAGATTCAAAAAGAGATGAGTGAGGGATAGAGAGAGAGTAGACAAATTTTTTAAGTGTAACGGTAAACAAATAGCTTACCTACACTATCTTATATATAAATGTCAATTACAACGTGTGTAGATGATTAGAAACTTTGAATTAGGCAAAAATAGGGAACTAGATACAAGAATTTGCATGTAGAGTGCCTAAGAGGTATGAAGAGTGTGTGCGTGTGTGAAAATGTAGAGAATATGAACAGTTTAGAACTGTTTTACAGCAAACCCTAATTCTGAAGTTAGGGTTTCAAAAACCCTAAATCAAAAACTAGTGAACTAACAAGTGTGAGACTGATATAGACTTGCTACTCATAGTAAATCAGCAATGTGCTGATGGTTTGCTGATACAAACTCCTCCAGACCTGCATCAAAGGTGGAGAACACCTCCTCCAAGTGTGTAGAAGACTCCTCCAAAGTAAAGCACTTGACCAATGATGGATTGATCCAAGAATTGATGCTCAACAAGGTGAACCAATGCCCTCCTTATATGGTAATTTTGCTGCCCCGATCAACTTTCAGAAAAGTTGCTATTGCTTGCGAAAAAACAAGAAAAGCAATTTCCTAATTTCTTTTGCGATCAATTTTGTTTATCGCTTAATTTTGCTTTTGATAGCTAAATGTGCTCTGATCTTCAAATTTAGCTATCAGCTTGAAGTAAGAGTTAGCTTTCCTTGATCTATAAGGTGAGAGGGTTCAAATGAGGAAAAAAACACTTTTTGCACAGAAATTAGGGTAACGTTAATATGAGGATACAAACGTTCAATGATTTGGGTAGTTGCTATGTTTGTGGCTTCCCCATTCACTACTATGACCATAGTACAAAGTAGAGATTTAAATCGTAGATTTAAATCGGGATTTAAATCGTTTAAATCGCAGAGATTTTTAAAAATAAAAATAAAAATCGAGGTTTTTATTCATCAAGAGATTTTTATTTTTTCTTGTATCTAAGGTATGCACAATATGCTTCCAATTGCAAGAGAATGGGAGAATAGTTGAGAGAGAATTCTCTAGTATTGTGTGGACCCCATGTGCTTCACATTGCATAGATCTTCTCTTTAAAGATCTTTCAAAATTGCCATGGCTTGCATCTTTATTAGCAGATGCAAAACGTATCGTCACATTCACTAGGAAGAACCATCATGCCCTAGCTATTTTTCAATCGTATAGTGCACATGATATGATTCGACGTGCGGACACACACTTTGCATATATCTACTTAGTGTTCCACAAACTCCACGTTATGGGCTCTTTACGTATGACCGTTATTGATCGTCGTTGGTTGCCCATGTCCACGGCGAACATCGATATTGCACGATATGTGCAACGCAAAGTTCTAGATGAGGACTTTTGGACCGAGATCGAGACTATATTGCCTATTTTGAAATACATTTATATAGTCTTACATATACTAGACCAAGAGGGATCCACTCTTGGTCTAGTGTATCATATGTATACATGTATGCGTTAGGCGATTGTTACATCCATGGCTTTGATTCCTTCCAGGTATGTTCAATGTTCAATGTTTTTGATTTTGTATAATGGTCATTGATCAATAATCAATTGTTTAATGTATAATTTTTTTACATCTTCTTCTAGGAGGGAGGAGGTACTTCGGTTGATTGTTTCACGATGGGTCCACTTATCTCGACTCATTCATGGATTTTCAGCCTTACTATATCCTTTCTTCAAAGGACCCTCATTATGGTCAAAGGGTTCCCTTCGGCTTATGAAGGATCAGTATATGACTCATATTTTCAGAGGAGGAGCAGATAGCATTCGACAGTGAGTTCACGGGGTACATGAGCAATGTTGGGATTGCTTATGGCTTTAGTACCTCGGTTCGTGTAGAGGTGACCGTGCGACCCTTACAGTGGTGGCAACATTATGGGTATGGTCACCCAAGGATTGCACCGGTTGCCCTTCGAGTCCTTTCACAGGTATAGTGGTTTATTCAATGAAATTATCTATCTCATATTGGAATACAATAAACTTTTGATTTGATTTTTTCTCATTGATTTGGTTTAGGATGCATCCGCTTCTGCTTGTGAGCGGAATTGGAGTTCGTTCTCACTTGTGCACACAAAGTTGAGAAATTGATTGAGTGTGTCACAATTAGAACGTGGTCTTTTGCAAGGCCAATTTACGCCTTGTACAAGATTTAAAGAAGTTGGAAGGTCCCAAACAGGTATAAACATTGAACATTCAACATATGTTTCTTTTAATGGTCATGATTCATTACCAATTGGTGTAATCCTATAATTTGTTTCCATATAGGTTTCCCCTACATTATTTGATGACACAATAGAGGCAGACACGGATGTTGTAGCTCGCATTCATGATGAGCATGAGGAAATCTACCGCATGTTACATGATGAGCTTGAGAGCGTGGATAGGAGAGTGACACTAGCTCGTTCACGTGCCATGGTGCAGCGAGATATCTCTGATGTTCCATCTACTAGTTCAGTAGTAGCACGGAGTCGTAAGCTACCTACACGACCTAGAGCTTGAGTGATCGACAACGATGATATTGGAGAGTCAGAGGCTCACACACTTTCGACAGTGATTATGAGAGAGCCAGAGTTTGACGATGAAGGAAATGTTATTTCTTTTGGAGACATTCCTTCATTATCTTCATCGTCAGAGGGCTTAGACGATTAGATTTATCATTATATTCATCATTGTATCTTCTTGTCATAGTCCACTCGATATTATATTTTGTAGTCAGGACATGGATGATGTAGTCCACTTGATGTATTGTGGTTAGTGGTTCACACATGGATGATGATTTGAGATTCATGACTTGTTTTTTGGTAATGGATTACGGAAGTGTTGAGTCTCCAAATGGACGTGTCCGAGTACTTTTCATTTTTCAAGTTCATTGTGTATGTTTCATTCAAGAATCTTCAATCAATTCATAATTTCATTGACAATCATTGTAGACATACTTATGTGATATGAATTAATAAGTTAAATCTAGACTCTAATTTGCATTTTACTTTTTTATGTTTTTTGCACATTGCCATTGATCATTGTTGTCAAGTGATTTAAAATTGAAATTTGATACATAGCATGTTACAGCCAATGTAAATACCTATATATATATATATATATATATATATTTTTTTTTTTTTTTAATGCATAAAAAAACCCTAACGTACCTTACGAACCTTACCTCGGGGGTAAGATTCGGTTCACGTATCTTACCCATACCAAACCTTATGAACCTAACCACCTTGCTCCCCTGGTCGGACCACTCTCAATCTCGAGCTGATGTGATGAAACTCGAAGCTTCCCAATGATGAATCGGAGGTGGTGTGGTAGGTATGTTTGCATGTATCGTGGAGTCTCAATGAAGCCTTGGTCTGGACTCTGAGATCTGTAGAAAATGCTCGCGGTAGTGAAGCATTTTCGATGGCAATGTACCCATGGGGCTAATCCATGTCCTCTGTATGTATGTATGCCATATCTCTTGTCAAATGACCCTATTCCTCTCCTGGTGGGAGAGTGAATAGGTAGGGGCTTGTAAGTCATACTGCAGTGGTGTTAGTCTGTCTATGTCAAACCCATGGTGGGCCAGCCAATCTAATCTCGTGTCTGTGCGTACGATGAGGAGGTGTCTCTTGCTAATGCCATGTCATGTGATGCCTAGAAAGCTCGATAAGTGATGCGCTCTGTATCCATGCTCCGGATCCTGTGTAATAGGCATACTGTCTGGAACAGTGCCTCTACTACCACCAGTGGTACAACGAGCTCTTCTCTGATGATATCATGTGGTATCGAAGGCTTGTTGCGGATGAGTCTTGCAATCATGAGAATCTGTGGCCTCTCCAATGCTATCCATGCTGATGTAGCTAACCCTTGCCCCCATATGGATGCTCCACACACAGAGAGAGAAGACATTTTAACGTCTATTAGAGACCAAAATCGGCCTATGAGACAAAACATATACATCAGTATGATCCAATCCACTGTGATCCCAAAAGGAAAATAAAGTGTGGATACAAAACAGAATATAAAAGGAGTGGATAATAGCTTGCATCAAGGGTATGAGGTGCTATGGGTATGCACTCTATATGCTCAATAGGTGATGTACAAATATGATATGCATAGGGAGGGGAGGCTCGGTGGTGTCATAACGCTCTAAGTGCCTGGAGTGGGTGTAGGATATAGTGCATCGGTGGGTAAGGCATCGTGGTGATCCTCAAAATGCTCTGCACACTGAGATCGACAGGGGTGCGTTGCTGACGTCTCCGTATCTCCATGTCATGGCGTGCATGAATCGCCTGAATCTCTCTCTGGTGGGGACGGGCTTTTCGGAGTGGGGATCTCGGTCGTCGATGCTGTCGTCTAAGCTCCTCTTCTCTGTGTAATGTGACACCCTGCATCGAGCTTGGTCCTCGAGTGGTTGTGGGTCTGAAAAAATCTGTAATATAAGTTTGAGGGGGGGGCCAGGTGTATCTCCATCTCTTGCTGGAGGAGTGATGTACGACGGTGTTGGAGCTCCACTAGGAAACGACCTAGAGGGCGCTGGTCCTCTGTCCCCAATAAAGCCCTGATCTCTCTGCCCCCCCTGAAGAGCTGTGGGTAGCGGTCTCTGATGTCCTCATATGCCTTGCATCTACATGTGTAGTGCTCCTCGTCCTCCACCTCCTCTCTACATATCTTGCATAATCTCTCGTCCCTCGGGGTATGTGTTGCTCGCCCAACCTCAATCTCGAGCTGGTGTGATGATACTCTTAGCTGCCCAATGGCCACTCTCTCAGCTGGTGCCATGTATGTATCCATGTATCGTGGTCTCTGAATGAAACCATCCGCTGTCACAATCAGGAACTTCTCTCTGTAGTGTTGCCTCTTTGTGGGAAGAGGCTCCCGTGGTGCTATCCATGTCTCCCTGACGTGTATCTATAGTAGGTCCTGACGGATGATCCTATACCTCTCCGAACGAGAGAGGGTAATGTGGGGGGAAGAGACGTCATACTGAAAAGGGGGAAGATCGGTAATGCTCATGCCATGGTCTGCTAACCATCGGTAAGTCTGTGCATACCATACTCTCTGATTCCCTGTCTCTGCTAAATGTCTGGAGCTCTCAAATGCAAGCCTGGTGAGTCGGCTGGTGGGGAGCTCTCTGACCCTCAGAATAAAGGTCACCAATTGGAAGAGGGCCTTCACTAGCATCGATGGTGTGCCAAGTTCAGCTCGTATAATGTCATGCAGAATGGAGGGCTTGCTGCGCAGCAAGCGTGAGATCATGGTGACCTGGGGCCTCTCAATCCGCGTCCACATCGCCTCCGTGATCCCAGGTGCCCAAATTGCTGCTTCGTACATCAATGCGGGTGTCACTAGAGTGTCAAAGAGCCACCCCTTAGTCCGGGGGTCTTGAAAATGTGTCTGAAAGCAAGGTCTCTCCAATCCTGCAAGTGCCGCATAGCCTCGCGTCAATCTATCTCTCGCTGCCTGTGCCATGGAGAATACCCCTGTGCTGCCTGAGAAGGTGACACCTAGGTAGACGTAGGAGTCGAGTACCTCTATCTGTCCTCCAGCTGCAGTGAAAGAGGCGTGATGGCGTACTGTCCTTGAGGTATGGAAGATCATGACCTTGGTCCTGCCAAGGTTCACTTTGAGTCCTCTCTCCATGCAGAAGGTATCGAGCGCCTGTAAATGTGACTGCAACCCCTCTTGTGACACTGAAAGCAAGACAATGTCATCAGCATATAATAGGATGTGTACTGGCGTACCTTCGAGGTCTCCTCCTAGCCCTCCTGCTTGCTGTATATACTCCGTGATCTCGTCGATGTAGAGACCGAAGAGAGTGGGTGAGAGAGGGCAACCTTGTTTCACACCAATGGTGCTAACAAGGCTGTCTGATAGGCCGTCGGGGCAGCGTACCTTGCCTGTGACTCGTGCATACAGAGCATGGATGGCCCATAGCATGTTTGATGGTAGCTCTAACTCCTTGAGCCTCCGTAGTAGTCTCTCTCGAGGAACCATGTCGAAGGCTTTGCAGAAATCCACAAAGCAACAGTATAGTCTTTGCTCCTTCTACCTGAAAAATTAGAAAGTGATGCAAATACCTTCTTGTAGCCTATCGTATGCTTAATAGCTCTAGAATATAAAATCCAAGGATTATCAGAGATTGCATTCAATGCTTCTTGATCAAAAGCTAATTCTTCAATAATGACACATGCATAAGATTCTTCTTCCTTTGAAGACTTAGGTTTTGAACTATCTTTAGTATTATTACTTGACATTTTTTTCTTCTCATTATAAATCCGTTTTTTTGCATTTTGCTATGAACTGACCTAATTTCTTGCACTAGTGGCAAATTCCTTTCTTTGAAGTAGATGTAGTGGAAATAGACTTCTCTTTTGGTGTGGAAGTAGTAGGGGTAGATGTGGTAGAAGATGAAGTTGGAGACTTACTTTCCGTCTTACTTTGTTGACTCTTCCTCTTCTTCTTTGTTATCCCTTTCTTCGTCTTACCCTTTGATGATGATAACATGGCTTCATCATTCTCTTCCATACTCTTTTGTTGATCTTCATCTTGAATTAACAACAATTGCAACTCTTTAAATGAAATTTCTTTCTCTCTTGTAGAGAGAGATAAAGAAGTAACAAAAGAATGAAATGAAGATAGAAGTGAATTTAACAAAACCAAATGTTGGAAGTGAGGTCAGCTCTAATAATAATATTCACAAGTTTACAGGATCTTCTAACACATGAACCTTACTTGAAGACTCAAAATTAGATGAATGAGAATAGAGAGAGAATACATAATTTTCCAAAGTGTCGAAGTAAGCTGAATTCTTACTTACACTGTTTAATATGAATGTCAAATTACAATGTGTGTAATGATACAAAACTGAATGTATGCTAATACAAAACTAGATCTAGGCTGATTTTAGGGTTCTAGATACAAGAAATTGTGCATAAAGTGCCTAAGAGGTAGGAAGAGTGTGTATGTGCGATTGAGGTAAATAGAAACAGTTTAGAATTGTTTTACAACAAACCCTAATTTTGAAATTAGGGTTTCAGAAACCTTAAATCAGAAATTGACTTAAATAACAAGATAATCTCCTCCTTATGTTGAAGTAGAAGGCAAAAGCCTTGGAACAAGAGCAACAATAGAAGAGCTGAAATTGGAATTCACTACTTACAAAACTTCGCAAGAGTTGATGGTTGGCTATCAAAATCTCCTCCAAATATGCACCAAAAGTTCGGAACACCTCCTCCAAGAGTATGACACTAAAGCCTCCAAGAATTGATCCTTAATTAAGGTAGATGTATCCTTAATTGTGACCCCCAAGCCTTGTTTATATAGCTTATAGAAATTTTTGCAAAAAAACTTATGAAAAGCACAAAAACGCAAAATCGTTAATTTTAAAAAGCGATTGCTTTTTTGGACAGAAAACATTAACGATCTCTAAATTTGGCCATGAGGGATCCACAAAAATTGCTTTCCTTGATGTACATGTCTTGAGGAAGAGGTATATGCAAAAAATCATTTTGGACAGAAATTAGGGTTAGGGTTTTCTTGCATTTCTGGACCTCTGATGACATAATGTTATATATCAAATGAAAGCTCTCCTCATGTATTATGTAATGAGCTAATAAAATTTTTTGACCTTCTGTGATCAAAATTTGGCTAATTATAAAAAAATTAGAGTCGCTGGAAATTAGGGTTTTTGTGCTATTTTGACATTGTTTCCAGGAATTACTTCCAAGTGCACTGTTGATTTCAGAGTAGACTTTTTTTGTGTTGAATGTAGTATCCACAAAAGCTTGGATTCACCATGGTCCATGCCTTTAAGTGTAAGGGTTGAAGATCCCCATAAATGTTTGTGAAAATCTTCAACATAAAGTTAAAAAACATCTCGTACATGAAAATTTTTGCGTCCTACAATTTTTCAAAATAGATACAATACGTTGTACCATACATTTGGTACGCTTGGTATGTTTCGTACCACTCAAGGGGGTTTGCTAAGCGAATTTTTCAGATTAAGACTTTAGTATCCCATTATCTTTGATCTTGAGAATCTTGTCCAATTGCAGGAGTCCTAGGTGGGATTTGTGGCTTAGTAGATGTAGAAGCTTTTCAGCATCTCTAAATTTTTCATGTTCTACTTCTATGAGGTGTTGATCTAGGTCCATCAGGATGTGTTAAATCACCTGATAGAATGTCCCACAAGTCTCTTGCTATCAAGTGATTCTACACACATACATACCAGTGTTGCATCGCAACGCGTTGCGAACGGTTCGCAACTTCGCAACCGCAACTTCGCAACGTTGCGACGTTCGCAACGCGTTGCTTTGCATGCATATTTTTTTTGTAATCCAAAACTATATTGTCCTTAGGAGGGATAAGAAACTATTCAAAATTTGGTCAAAAATGTATGATAAATGAAATAAAAAAACATGGATAATGAGGAAGACATAAAAAGCTATAAAAGTGCATACATTTATTTATGTATGATTTTCTTTATAGGCCTTATCACCTTGAGCTAGCCAAATATTTTGGATTTTCCATATTCTTGATCTCCTTATGCAATTATAGAGCTTAGACTAAATTTTCATGCATGGCCTTGGCCCTCCAAAGCCAAGGGTAGTCTTCTATGATGATTGATCTCACTACTTAGCACGGACATCACTTGTGAATATTGAATTGTGAATATTGAATTGTGCAGGGACTAATCTAGACTCAATAATCTATACTATAATGTCCATGTCTATCATATACTATACTATGTAGGTATGTTTGTATGTATATAATTACAAATGTGCATGTGTATGTATGTAATATGCAAGTATGTATGTATCTACTTGTATGTATGTATGTATGTATGTATGTATGTATGTATGTAATATGTATGTATGTATGCATGCATGCATGCAAGCATTTATGTATGCATGCATGCAACCATGTATGTATGCATCTACATATGTAATATGTATGAATATATGTATGCATGTGTAGTATACATACTACATGTCGCATATCTACTTTTAGTTCATTATATATATATGTGTGTATATTTATTTATATGTTTAAAAGCATGCATTTCATCATATCTTAGCTATAGGATGCGTAGACTACCAAAATATTAACAAAAAAACCAAAAAAAAAAAAAACACGTTCGCAACGTTTTAGCAACGTCTAGGCCCAAACGTTGCTATGTTGCTAACGCGTTAGCAACACGTTGCCTTCGACGTTGCTAAAACGTTGCTAACAACTATGATACATACATACGATAATGTTTCGAACCTCGGTGTTTGGTACAGTACCGTGATCCATATGCTTACGAAACATTCCATATCAAATGTTCTAAACCACCTTGTTCTAAATGCCTTCAATGTTCACATATTTTGGAGTCAGTTTTCCACCTATCCTAATGTGTGTACTCTGGAGGTTAACGATACAAATTCTGCTACAACTTAATCTTTCTCTTTCTCTTATTTATTGTTTGAGGTTCTATGAGCTTTTATTCTTTTTTGGTCCCCCGTGTTGATGCAGATATCTGGTATTCTGTCGGCTTCAACCTTTACAGATATCACTTTACGAGGCCTTCTTGAGATCACAGGTTGGTAATTATTGAAGTCTCAAATTAGTGAAGTTACTGAGATAGTGATGTTACATGTATAACATTTGTGTTGTTTGATATTTGTAATGTATATGGTATTACAATTGAGGAACTAAACATATTTGAGCTATGTAGTTTGTGACCAGGTTATTCCTCTCTGACACCAGTACTGCAAATGTGCTGACAGCCATCAGTGTTTTGAGAAAACTCTGCAATCACCCAAGATTGGTTTCTGATGATGTCCCCAAAAGAGACTTGGAAAATTCTCTGAAGCAATGTGGTTACGGAGAGGGTCTGGAACTTATTAAAGCTCATGATGGGTCTGCTAATCAATTATCTACATATACACAGTGAGTCACTGGGCATTTGGAAGCGTAATTTTAAAAATGATTCTTTTCTTTCCTTATGATTCATGTCTTTCAGGTATGCAAAGTATTTATCTGGGAAGCTGGACTGTTTATGTGCATTACTCTCAACAATATTTGAGAGAAGCTCAGATCAAACTGAAAAAGTAGTTGTAGTTTCCAACTTTACAAAAACTTTAAATTTAGTTCAGGTATTCTCTCCATCCAACTAGGATTTTATTTCCTGATCTGTGCACTTTAGACTGCTAAATGCATGGGTAATATTACACGGGTATGGTGTTGTAGAAGCACCATTAGTCTGCAGAGAGGCTCAGAACTTGTTTATTTTGAACTCGCAACCTGGAACATGACTGTTACTGTGCTCTTCTAGACAGATGCTTTGTATCATCTAGTTCAGGTTGGAGACTTGAAAGACACATTCAATGGAACGCATGTTAAGTGCTCCTGGTATCTATAGGGTTTGTGCGATCACAAGGGCTGGAAATGGTTGCGGCTGGATGGAGGAACACTTGTTGGGGAACGACAAAGATTAGTTGATCGATTTAACTCTGCTTTTGGTGGCGAGAGGGTGTTCCTGCTCTCTTCAAAAGCAGGTGGCATGGGTCTAAATTTGATTGGAGCAAATCGGTACACTTTTTTGTTGTTCTTTTTCACCTTTTGGGAAGTGTATTGTGAGATGCAGCAGTCTTGACCATTTGTGGCTTGGTATGCAGCTTGATACTTTTTGATCCAGATTGGAATCCTGCAACTGATGCACAGGTTCATCGTAAATTCATTTGCTATTTAGTGGAATGATAGATCAATATAAACAGAATAGTCCTACTGTAGGCAATGGCTCGCATATGGAGGGATGGTCAAAGAAAGGCAGTAATCATTTACAGACTGTTTTCAACAGGCAGGTATTGACCGTAATGCTCAAGCTACCTGTTATTTTCGGACTCCAATTGGCACCATGTATTGTTTAGGCTTTATGGGTTCTCAAAATAAGTACTTCAAGTCAAGCTTTATTTTGATAACTACCGAAGGAGATGGCACACTGAGTTGGTTTGGGGCTGGCCATGCTTGAGATGTTGACTGAGAAAAATCTAGATGTAAGCATAAGATCTGAAAGGTTTCATACAATTCTACTGTGCATGTTTAATATACACGTATACAAGCTGTTTGCAGACAACTTGACATAAGTGAAGTACAACATTAATTGCATCTTCCTTGCGTGAAATCCTGGAGAAAAATCTAGATGTAAGCATAAGATATGAAAGGTAATTCATACAATTCTACTGTGCATGTGCAATATACACGTATACAAGCTGTTTGCAGACAACTTGACATAAGTGAGGTACAACATTAATTGCATCTTCATTGCGTGCATTTATGTTTGCTTCTGCTTTACAAAACAGGACATTAGCTCTTGCAAATGCATCTCTGTAGAGGTGAGCTATCTGATGCACTCAAGACAATGAACACTGATATCATGGTCTTCTTTACTATGGCAATGGTTTATTTCCCGAAAGCAACTTTTTAATGACAGAGTCTAGTACAGGGGTGCTGTAGTTTCAGAACCAATTTCATCGTCATGATGTCTTGTTGGGCCTATATATGTGATGCTGTCTCTTTTCTGCCCACCACTTTCGAGTTGCCTTATTTTGGGTAATGGTCGCTACATGATTGCAGGGAGTGCAGATATTAGACAAACGTTCGTTACCATGTTTGATTTTACCTTTTATTTTTAGTAGCGATGTGAATCTTTCTGCAACTTTACATATCATTGATGTTTATTGTCAACTATATGCTTGCTCATGCTATTTATCAATTACTCTTTTCCTCCCATATTGCAACAATATAATTGGACTCACTGTATGGATCGAGTACGTTACGTGAAAGTAGCACACAAGCAACTGTCTTACCTTTCAACAAACGCAATATTTAAGCAGTTCCGAATCTTTTATTTACCTTATTGAACGTTTCTGTGTACATGCTTCCAGTATGCACTTAGCATTGGACGTCTTGTTATAGACTTCTTATGATACTTGAGCATTGAGGAGAAAATTTATCAGAGGCATTGGAAGTCTTATTGTAGTCTTCTGATGATACTTCAGCATTGAGGAGAAAATTTACCAGAGGCAGCTGGTGAAAGGTGAAATAGCGGCAACGGTAGAAGATAGCGTAGATTCCAAGAACAAAAACAATTGTGGGAGATACTTCAGCAGAGACGAGCTCCGAGAATTGTTCACTCTGAACAGTGTACGCTCTGATGAGTAGAACAAAAAATATCTTTCTTAAAATTGTCAGTAGTGATAAATGACTGATGTTAAATTGAAATGTTGTAATGAATCAGGAAACGCATTGTGATACTTTTGATTTGCTTTCAAGAAGGGAGTTATCTGTTGATGAGCAGTGGCAAGATTGCTCAGTGGACGTTGACGACTTAGCCTTGAAGGAGGCAGTCGGCTGCGGAGTTGTTTCCTTTGTACAGAGGAAGTTGCATACATTAGAGGTTCAGGAAAAGATGTAAGTTTTGTCTACTACAGAAATTTCTTGGACCTTTCCATTTTTTACACTTTTTAAACGAGTTCATATTTTATATGGTATACGTGTCGATTCAACTCGTTGCCTTGGCCAAGGTATCATGTTGCCAAGAGATCTTCATATGTAGCTTGAGAATCTACTCTTTGGATAAGCAAAAAAGAGATGTCTGATGTTCTCCTCTTCTATGTAGCATCTCTTGCACTAAGGAAGGGTGTTGAGCAGCTTGTGAGCTCTAAAGTCCATCCATATACATTGGAGGATGTGCTAGAGCAGAATCCTCTTCTTTATCTCCATCAATGAGCACCAAAGGGACCTTGAAACTTAGACGCCATTTGAGCTAGGTCAATTGCGTACATTGGATATGGTTCAAAGCACAATGGAAATTTCAATTCCAATTGAATTTGATGTTGTCAATATTGTTGCTATTTCATTTCCACTTGCCTCTTGTGTGCAGTTCATAATTGTAATGCATCAACTTCGATTTGTAAACTACCCTTATCCTTGGGGAGACAAAAACATTCAATCTTATTTTCGAAATACCCTTGTCAAGGACTTCAATCCAAAGGAAGTTTTTACACATCGCCTCATACTTTTGAACGTTTGACCATGGAGATTTGGATTTCCATCGAGATACTAAGCAACTTGAAACTTTTCCTAGATGCAATCTCTTTGAATCCATAGTTGAGAATAAACTAGGGAGATGGATGGACAAGGGCGTTCAAAGCACTCTTCTTCATGTGGTCTATTGTGGACTCAAATATGATAAAAAAAATTTTTGTGGACACATGAGAGTTCCTAGCATATTTGTGATCGTTTTGAAGGAGAACATTAGTTTCCTTGCAATTAGGATGAGAACTAGTTAATCATGGTTGTCGAGGAGGGTGACACCTTTGATAGAACTTTGAAGGGCATAATCCTCAACTAGACAACTAAGAACATTTGTAATAATAACAAAGAGTGGAGCAAGGGGACACCCTTGTCTAATATATTTTTGGAGTGAAGGGGAAATGTAACTTACCATTAGTGTTGATCCTCTAAGTGGCATTATTCCAAAGGGTGTAGATTATATTTTTGTTACCCAAATCTAAGTCCCTCACGTTTTATAGAATGAAATTCCATTTCATTATATCTTATGCTTTATACAAATCAATCTTCAAAAGAAAAAAGAACGCTTGAATCTTGGAAATCTCCATGCCTCGACATATATCTAATATAGCTTCTAAGATAGATCTTCCTTTGATGAAGTTTTTTTGGGTTTTTATGGATCCATTGTTTGAGAGAGTTTATAATTTTTGCTAGCCATGATTTAACGATTTCTTTGTACCCTTTATAACATAGTAAGCCCTCCAATTTTGCATAATATAGGGCTATTTTTCTTATGGGTTAAATAATCCTCATTGAGATCCATTGGGAGGGCATAAATCTTAATGATTTTTGCAAAATTAGCAAGGAAAGTCTAGTTTGTAAGCTCAAGAAGAGCTTGTATGGACTTAAACAGTCCCCTAGACAATAGTACCAAAAGTTTGATACTTTTATGAAGTCCCAAGGCAATTCTCGAAGCAATGAGGATCATTGTCTCTAAACAAAGAGATGCTCAGATAGCAGCCACATATGCTTGATACTTTATGTGGATGATATGTTGATTGTTGGGAAGTCCTCTTATGACTACTCAATTCTCAAGTACTTCAAAGGTTCAATATGCAGGGTGGAAAGGCAATGAGTACACCTTTACTCACATATGTGAAATTGAGCAAGGATAATTTCCCCAAATCAGATGAGGAAAAGGAATTTTGGACCAAAATTCGCTATCAGTCTGATGTTGGTAGTCTCATGTATGCTATGGTAGCTACGAGACTAGACATTGCATTTGCTGTGGGATTTGTGAGTAGATATATGTCTAATCTTGGCAAGAAACATTGGGAAGTGGTCAAGATGATTTTGAGATATCTGAGCGGCACTAAGGACAAGTGTTTATGCTTAAGTAGAGGGAAAGCATCCATTATTGGTTACACAGATTCTGACTATGCTCGTTGTGTAGACAATCGTAAGTCTAGATCAGGGTACATTTTTCATTTTGCTGGAGGTGCTATCTCTTGGAGATCTCATCTTTAAGAATATACAACTATTTCCACCATACAAGTGAGACATGTAATAAAGCATTGTGGCTTTCTCGTCTTGCTTGTGATACGGGTTTATGTCAGCATGTACCTCATTTGCTTAGTGACTGTCAGAGTGCTATTGCTTTGACTAAGAATCTGATCTATCATGCAAAGATCAAGCACATTGAGGTGAGGTATCACTTCATTAGAGATTGCTTAGCCACTGAGCGCATTATTCTTGAGAAGGTTCACACTCGAGATAATGTTGCACATGCTTTGACTAGAGCTCTACCACAAGATAGCTTTCGACACTACTGTCACTTGATGGGGGTTACTTAATTCATGACCTTACACCGTCACTTGTATATTGTGTAACATGCTCATTAGGCGGGAGGTATAGTGTGTATACTTACACTCAAGTATTCTTTATCATTCTATATTTTTCTCCCTTAGTTACTTTGGCCATATTGGCCTTTAGTGGGAGATTGTTATTATTAGTGTGTATGTGAAAGGCCAAATGGACATCGGACACTTCTTTGTATATGTTCTTTAAAATATATAGTGGCCTGGTAAACCACAAACTATAAGTTCGACCACATTTGTAACACCTAAGAAGTCTTAGTTCGTGCTCCCTGTGTACTGTGTTTTTTTTGTGCATTCTGCAGCCTCTCTGCAGAGTATCGTGTGCGGCCCTAGGCTCATTCTTCTACTCCGAGGATATCGTCACGGAGCTCTCAAGAAGGAGAGCGCACTGTGGTGCATCATCGCCATTGAAATACTTCAATGCGTACTTTTAATATTGCAAATCATCTTCAGAGCATAAAACAATGAATTTTAGTCAGCATGAAATATTTCCATCAGTTGCATTGGGTTTTTACCCCCATTTCAAAGCCATTCATGCAATCAAAATTGTCATGAGAGTGACGGTTTGTGAGTTGAAATTTCAGCATTCATTTTAGCTTTCATTGAAGTAAGACTCTAGCACATTGTTGTTCCTTAGTGAAATGGTGGGGAGCAATGACTTGTTTGACATGCTTCAAGATGAAGATAAGCTTGATGGGACCAACTATCCAATGTGGCCTATCACAGATGGAACTTCTTCTTCAAGTACAATGGTTACTCCTTCTCCACCTTGATAGGAGCAACTTAGATGGGATGGAAAAGATGCTCAAGCTAATGCATTGATTGCACTTTTTGTGAAGCGTCATATAGTTCCACACATTTGGTCATGTTCTAGATGAAGGCAAGCATGGGATACTCTTGCTTCTTTGTATGTTGTGCATAATGAAGCATATGTTGCATACTTGAGGAAGAAACTTAAGGATGCATGTATGGGTGAAAATGAGTCTATGGATGTGTATGTGACACGCATCAAGGACTTGAAAGAGCAATTGTATGTGACACACATCAAGGACTTGTAAAGAGAAATTTTGATGGTAGCATTGATCGCTACAAAGCTAGATTGGTTGCCAAAGGATATGCACAACAATATGGCATTGACTATAAGAAAACTTTTACACCTACTTCATGCATCACACCCAACAGTGTTATGAATTGTCGTAGAAATGGAAAATGTTGATGGAATGAGTCAGGTTATGAACAACCATTTGGATAGAGATAACTTCGAGGCTTGGAGATTCAGAGTGATGAATTTTTTGATGGAAAAAGGCTACTGGAAGTACATCAAAGGAGAGAATGAAAATGCTCTGTAGTTACTAGAGAAGAATCAGATTGCACACTAGTTAAGAGCATATGAAGAATCAAATCAAGGGGCACGAAAGGTAATGTATTGATTGTGTGTTAGTATACATGATAGTATGATTGGGCACATACAAGATGCCGAGGCTTGGAAAGAGGCTTGGAACAGTTATATTATAAAAATATGAGACCAATACAAAGGCATGGAAATTGCAACTCAAGAATGAGCTGCATACATCAGAGAAAAAGGGTGTGTCGATAAGTGACTACATCTTGAAAATCAAAAGCTTATGTGAGTCACTTGCATCTATCAGAGTGAATGTAGATGATGACGATAAGGTGCAAGTTCTCCTTTGTGGTTTAGGAGCTAAACATAAGCAATTCAGAACTTCTATTTAGTCTAGGTATTTCAAATTTTCTTGATTTGGTGTCGATGTTGATTATTGAAGAGAAGAATTTGGTGAGGACTTGAAATCCCAATGAAAACCTAGTTCTGAGTAGGTATTCTACTCTGGTAGAGGAAGAGGTAGAGGTAGAGGATTCGGAAATGGAAGAGGAAACAATAACCAACACCTAGGTCAACAACAAAATCATGCAGGAGGTAAAGGACAATTTCGAGGTAGGGGAGCCAAAGAGGTCGTAGAATTTTATAAAGAAATGATTTAGGTAATGACAGTAAAAGATGCTAAAATTGTGGTAGACCTAGATGCTTTCAATGTTGAAGAGTCAAAATAATAGAAGGCAATAAAAAAACAATGCGTCCACAAGGGCAAATGATTTTGAGAAGTTGTTCATGATCCAACATCATATGATGAATACAATGTATGTTGGTGTTTGGAAATTGAATGGTAATGTCTGGTATGTTGATTCAGGTGCTTCAAGTCACATGAACAATCATGTAGAATCATTTAGTAGTTTGTAGAAATTGCAGTTCCTGGATATTTTAAAATAGGTGATGAGGAAGCGTACAAATAGGATGGAAGATTGATTGCCAAAGGAAACAAAATGATTAGGATCTTCACCTTCAATGTGAAATTTTGAAATGAATGCAGCCATGTTTGCAAAAAGGTGTAGGTGTTATTGTTAATACAGAGATTTGGCACAAGCAAATTGGACGTGCAAATTTGTAGAGGTTGAAATTGATGCAATCAAAGGAACTTGTCAATGGACTACCAAATTTCAAGGTTGGAGAAATGCAAAAGGTATATTCAACATATCAATTTGGTAAACTGTCAAGGGTATCATTTTGCATGACAAGCATGTTAGTGAGAATGTGCTTGAAATAGTACAAAGAGATGTTTGGGGTCCTATAAAGACCACATCTATGGAAGGATGCAAGTTTTATGTCACCTTCATTGATGACCATATACGAAAAGTATGGATTTACTTCATGAAAGAGAAGAGTGAAGTGTTTAATCACTTCCAAA